>BQNB010027456.1:0-57619 GCA_026074375.1 Tanacetum coccineum | reverse complement strand
CTACAACCTAGGTAAATCAAATCAACCATTCAGGCAACCCAAAATCCAGAACTTGCTGTTAACAACAGCCCATAATTTTTAGTGATTTCTAGCTAGTTTCAATAGTTGATTAAGCCATTTTTATCCTAGATCTATGCATGCATGAATCTTTTCACCTCTTGATCATCATATATCATACATGTACATACATAAAATGAAATCAAAAATATAAATACAACAATAACAAGTAGAGATTATACCCAACAAAATGAGGAAAATGATGAATAAATGACCAAAATAATGGAAGCCTTCTACACCACTCTTGATCTTTATCCCAATTTATTTTAGACCACCATTTTTATTACCTAAAAACTTGATATTTACTTGTAAAACTCTAGCCCCAAAATGTATAATAAACCTTCTTATAACTCCTTTAGATCATCTTCAAAATGTAGGGTTATACTTAGGGAATCATCTTAGCTAGTGTAGAATTTATTTGATCTTGTAAATTTTGTGAATTTGTGTTTGTGTTGTGTGTTTCTTGGCGTCAAAGGAGAGGAGGGAAAGAGAGGAATGCAGAATTTTTTTGTTATAAAGTGATTTGTGTGTGTGTGAGATGGTTTTATATAAATGAGGCATGCAATACATGCAATTTGGAAGAGGTTGAATGCCACATGGTTAAACCATGTGGCTCCTTTGTGCCGCCCCCACATGGGTGTGTTTTTAGTGGGATGAGTTTAAAAACTTGTCCCACATTTTGTAAATGCGGGTATTTTCAAAGTCCGATATTTAAAAAGGTACGATTTGTAGTCGTTTTTCGTAAAAAGTAAAAATAGTACGAGACACGAAAAATAAAAACGAACGTAATAAAATTATTTCTACGGAAATTCGATAACATAAACGTCGATACTTAACGTAGGATTCTCCGGTTTTTCGTTGACGTTACTCAATTTGCAGACGTAAGACCCTAATTTCTTCCGGTTAATAGTGAGTTCACATCTCAACATAAAAATGAAAATTATATTTAATACTCGAGAATAAAATAACGACCTGAATTTGACGGATTGTCATAGCATTTCCCCCTAAAAAGGGATCTTCGTCCCTGAAGATCAATTCATCTTGTCGCCCGTTTCTTATTAAAATCAAAGAGATGTGGGTATTTCTTCCACATCTGGTCCTCCCGTTCCCAAGTATACTCCGGTCCACGACTCGAGTTCCATCGAACTTTAACTATAGGAATCCGACTTTGCTTAAGTTGTTTCACTTCTCTATCCATGATTTCAATGGGTTCTTCGATGAAATGCAACTTCTCGTCGATCCTTACTTCGTCGAGTGGAATGATAAGTTCTTCATCCGATAAACATTTCTTCAAGTTTGAAACATGGAATGTATTGTGTATTCCTTGAAGCTCTCGGGGTAATTCCAGTTTATATGCCACCGGACCTACTCTTGATAAAATCTTGAATGGTCCAATATAACGGGGACTTAATTTCCCACGTTTTCCAAATCGAACAACACCTTTCCACGGTGATACTTTCAGCATAACTTTGTCACCCACTTCGAACTCCAAAGGTTTACGTCTCACATCCGCATAACTTTTCTGTCTACTACGAGCAGCTAATAATCGATTCTTGATTTGCACAATCATCTCTGTCGTTTCGCGAATCATTTCTGGTCCTGTAAGTTGGGCATCTCTAACCTCACTCCAACATACAAGCGACCTATATTTTCTTTCGTATAGAGCTTCGAAAGGTGCGGCTTTAATACTAGCGTGATAACTATAACACCTTGTGTTTTCAAGTCATTGACGACGTCGATAAATATATTATTTATTTTAGGATGTACTTGTTTTGCTTGTGATTTCCAATGAATTAAGTTTAAAAAAATTAATCGCGAAAGCTAAAATGTAGAGCGTTCAATGTAAACGAGCATCAAACAATTCCATGTTTACATCAAGAAAGGGTTAAGTAAGTATTTTAGGATAATATAACTTATATTTAATATATTATTGTGAGAGATCGGATAGTCGTGTAGTGTATAGCGTAGTGCGCTATAGAGAGTTTGCGTTGATTGAGTGGGCGCCGCTTATATCGCCGGGAGGAAGTGGGGGTATCGCGCATGGGGGGTACATGGTGATCTAGAGGGGGGTGTGTGTGATTTGTTGGAGGGAATTTGTGGGTGTGTATGTCTATGGATGATTAAAAACTTAATTTCTAGCTTCTTGCTGTACTCTCAATCATGTGGAGTCTTCTACACAAATTATCTAGAGTCACATTTCATATAGCCGCGCAAAAACTATGACACGCGCGATACGATACACGTATATCTGAGGTGAGCCCAAAGTGCCCTTGGCCGAAATTCTTGCAATATATACAAAGATATACATGAAAAATGAAAGAAAACTTACAACTTTGGTCAATGTACAACATAACTCATTAATGTCTAGCCATACCTTGTCTCTTTGACTTAGACCATGACCATGACCATCCCTAAGACCTTACCATGTCCCTTTGAATTTATTTTTCTTGACTCTTGACCTTTGAAAGTGTTATATACATACAAGTAACTAGGTAGTAACACATAGAGAACAAAGCACTTAGTAAAATTTTCACAAACTTTCTCTCTTTCTCTCTATATGCTACGGCAAGAAGCAAGCACTCAACCAAATCCATAGCAATTTTTCTACAACCCATACACACTTATACACATCTATCCTAAGACATTCTAAGGTATTTCCAACCATTGAATCACCATTTCCAAGTATTACTCAAGTAAAAGAAAGTTAGGGTTTTTATTAAGGAAAGCTAGGGTTTCTTTGTGCAAGCTTGGATTTTGTCTAACAAGGTTTTAGCATTGTTTATCATCATCATCATACCTATAAGGTCTACATGAAACTCTTTATGATCTTTACAATTTCATTAATATGCACATGTTAATTCTTTATAGCTTAAATCACCATTTAGGATTATTAACATGTAAAAAGAAGTTTTTATTTGTTGTCATCATAATGTACACTTTTATATATCTTATGATGTTAATGACATCATGTTAAAATGGTCACACAAGTAATTTACACTCTTGGTTAAGTATGAAAATGATTATGTATTAATTAGGGTTTTTATGACTTCTTAATATGTTTCAAGTTAAAGAAATACTTATGACAAGTTAAGGTTAATTATGGACTTATGTTAATGTTGTATGGTTGTTAATATAAGAGTATAAAAGATGAGAAGACTTGTACAGAACGAAACAAAAATGAAATAAAAAAAAAAAAGTAAGGGTAAAAGCCAAAAACAAAAAAAACAAAATCAAATAAGAAAAAACAAAAAATAAGACAAATAAAAAAATAAAAAAAACACATGTTTTGTGTAAAATAACTACATATAAAAACTAGTGATTTATGGATTATTTATAAAAGTTATGGTTTATTATGTAAGATAAAAGACTTGTAATATTTGGACAAAGGGACAATAAAAGGACTATGGACATAATATACATGTAATATATATGATAAATATAAAATATAAGATTAGTGGTAAAAGTCATAAGGTGAAAACAAGGAAACAAGACTTAATTTTGGACTTAACAAACTAGCACAAACATTCTGTCCAAATTCGTGGATAAGACATACTCATTTTATGTTTTTATAAGATAATACATTTCACGACGATTCCGAAAAGGTAAGAAACTTGTCAAACGGATTAATAACGAAAAAGTTACGTTAAAAACAAGTTATACGTTAATAAACGGAGTCGTAAATGAATTTTTATAAAAACATTTTTATAAAAATTATAAACAGCAAGTGTTGATATTTTTAACAAATAATACATATTTTTAGGATTCCAAAATGATAAGAATCGTAATTTTTCAATTAATAACGAACGAGTTATGAATTTCGCGAGTTTACGACAATTAATACTTTTATAAAACTATTTTTATAAAAGTTACTATTCATGACAGAAAGTTATATTTTTGTAAACCTCATAAATATATAGAACTTTCAATTACGAGAACGTCCTCGAAAGAATCACTAAAAACGGAGCTATAACGAATAAAATACGACGTTTACGGGTTTTACGACAATTAAATCAATAAAAATATATATAAGGTCTGATGTGAACAGTAATTTTTACTGTTCACCAGTAGGTCCGAAATTCGAAAATGTCAATTTATGATAACTCGTCTTGATACGAAAAGATGGGCATAAGAAACGCGGGAATCGGGCTTAAAACGTGAAAGTTACGCCAGTTTTACTAAAACGGTAATTATAAACGTTTTTACTTATTAAACACAATTTTACCAAAACCATTAGTTGGTGATTGAGCTATATAGAATATTATGTGGTTATCGAAGTACTATATTACTAGGGAGTTTCATAATGAGGCCTCTTCGGATGGCGTATCGACGAGTTGTTGGATTTACGATTTAAAGTGTCCTAACTCCTCGTACGTCATGTCATGACCTCTTTAATTATGATAGCCCGAATGATAGTACGATGTAACAACTATAGGATTATATTCAATGTTATCAATTAAAGTACGTCGTACTATACGACCTATGATAATGTTAGGTTGCATTCGATCTTTTTACGTGACGCTTTATCTGCGATATGTGATTATCAGAACTCAAGGTGAGTCAAAGCACCACGTTTTACAAGCTTTTGTTTTAACAAAGTTTTTGGGGTGAAAAACAAGCAATTGCTTACAATTGGACACAAGTGGTAAAGTTTCATGTTATGAATACGTGTTGCCTAAGTAGCGATAACCCATATCTGAAGCCATATCAATGAAACTGTTCAATTGCGGATTGTGACGCGAAATGTTATTAATAGATCTATTAGGTTTGACAACCCCGTTCGGGTGATTAGCTATCACTAGACAAACGAACGTATACCATGTCGAATATAGGATGTTTCGGGTTAGAACAACACCACGGGCAATGTAGGCCATTAATTTGGTATTCAACACGTTAAGCTTCAGTGTCATGAGCTAACAACGTATTACATGTTATATGATGTCTGCATCTGTTGCATTATCATACACTTGGGAAAATCTTATGTCCTACAATTATATGAATTTATTCACCTATAAATTCACCAACATTATTGTTGACGTATTAAAGCAACGTTTTTCAGGGGATCAATAGGCCCGAGGGGCAATAGCTACATTTGGTGTTTTGATTTGGATGTTCATGCATTAAAGATTTTGTCGCATTCATTTTGTTAACTGTTATGGGCGCAAAATCTTGTATATGATCAAGTGAACAAGTAAAGCTTCGGGCTTATGTAACAATTCCTTTTGTTAAATCCAATGTATCGTTTTTTCAAACGACTTTTTGTGGTGTTTCTATATATATCTATGTGTTATGATCCTGAGAAGTAACACGCCCCGGACCCATATTCCGCTGCGACCCAATTTGGGGATGTTACAGATTGGTATCAAGAGCCAAGGTTATAGAGACCAGTCCAAATTTTTGCGGACTATAACCGTTTTCAAACATTGAATTCATACAAAGGTTTTACACGGACATACACATTTGAATACATTCATGCCTACACTACTTGTGCATTAGTTGGTTGGACTACATGCATTCATATTTGATATACATGTATGATATAAAGTGTATATTACTAGAAGAGATCTTATATTAAATACTAATATAACTATTTTGAATTTTCAGATTACAGCATGTCAGATTCGTGATGAATCGTTGGGTTACACACACAGAGTTGACCAGTCCATTGAGGATCTATCAGGCACATAGATCACCGAGAGCCGATGATCACGAGTATCTTAAGCTACCCTACAATCCCAGAAGGACCCTATACTAGGAGGCCTCCATGCACCCCCGCCTCACCATATTATGTGCCTGGCCCGGAGGAGCCGGAGCAGGCCCACCCTCACCTGATTATGTTCCAGTCCATACATGCTATGATGAGATTCGTAGCTAAGGATCACCGATGCTGAGGATGCCCACCCACTGCACAGTCAACCTTGAATATGTTCCAGATACTAAACCCAGAGCAGATCCGATGAGATGACGATGAGGACCCTGAGGAGATCCTATCCGACTAATCCTGCTGATTGGAGTAGATGACGAGAATGATGAGATGGACATTCGAGGAGGGATGAGGACGGAAGATATTGACATCGATGCAGATGAGGAGGATAGGATGATGGATGGGGGGGGGGGGGGGAGAGGGGGGGGGGATGGATGTTGAGGTTGATGAGGAGCAGAGGAGGAGCAGCTCGCTCCTACCTATCCTTAAGTTGTTGCTTTACCAGCTACTGTCCCGTCTGCAGAGGAGACTGAGCCGTTTGAGACTGATAGGTCTTGGCCACACCATCCATCTTCACCGGCATATCGGTATGACACGCCAGATTAACTATTCCAGAGCCATTACCTGTACCAGCATGGTCTGATTCTGAGGTTGCCAGACTGCTTGCTATATCTTCCCCACCAGCATCACCACCCCAGATTCCTTTCCCACTATCACCACCCTCACCTGTATTGACAGCACCACCTCCTAGTCCTATTCGTTCATTGGGCTATCGAGCTGCCACGATTCGGATGAGAGCTGAGGCTGCAGCTACTTCCCATTCTCTACCATTACCACCACCCTTCATACTCTCCCCTACCAGACCAGATGCACCACCACCCTTGCCTACATCAGCTCCTACTTCATTCCCACCACTGTTACTACCATCTGACAGTCGTAGAGAGGACAGACCCGAGGTTAACCTACCACCTCGGATGGGGTTAGGTATCGCTCTGGGTCCCAGGTATGAGGTAGGAGAGAGCTCCGCCGCTGCTGCTGCTAGACCAGCTGGAGGTCTTAGGGCAGATTACGGCTTTGTTGCCACTATGGACAGGGAGATTAGGCGTAACCCAGAGAGATATGTTGGTTATGGGATCATGGATTCATGGGATGAGATTGTTGAGACCTTACAGGGAGCTCCGGTTAGTACCGACACAGAGTTGGGTGCACACGTGAGAGATTTTGAGTCTATGGTTAGGCGAGACACATATGAGATCTACACCATGTTAGATGATGAGCAGAGCCAGAGGCGATTATTGGCCGGTCGGGTCAATATGCTATTTAGAGACAGACGTGGACATGCACATACACGCCTTTTGATGGAGACTGAGGCTAGGATGTCTAGAGAGGCTTGGGTACGATCTATGGTTGCGAGTGATCTTGCTTGTGCAGAGGTTATGTCACTACGCACCACAGTTCATGCACAGATGTCAGAGATCACAGAGTTACAGTCAGCGGATCATAATAGACGGAGAGCGATTTCAGATTTGCTGGAGACAGACCGCGGGAGGCGTGAGAGATTGAGATAGTTTGAGAGCTGCAGTACATACTCGACAGCAGCAGATTATTCAGACATTGACTATTATGTAGACACTACAGAGAGAGATGATTCCACTTCAGGGACTGGTCACCACACTGCAGGGGCAGGTGACAGCTTTACAGGGACAGGTGATGACATTACAGGGGCAGGTTACTGCATTACAGGGACAGCAGGGACCCACTGGGGGTCCTGCACAGCTAGAGCTGCCAGGGGAGGCTGGTAGCAGTACTTAGATTAGACTTTGTTATGGCTAGTCATTTGTATTTAGCCTACTAAGTATTACGGGGTGAATCCCGGCTAGTATGGCTTAGGGTTATTATGTTTTCTTTATGTTTGTAACCTAACATTTGATCACTTGTACCAAGAACCAATCATGTATGTTTTCCAGTATATATGTGAATGGTGTATTATGTCATGTTTATTAATCGAATTTGTGATGAATAAATGTACGATTGGTTATATCATAGTTAATTACAATTCAATTGTACATTTTCACTGAGTGAAGTGATCTCACTTTATTTATCATGGAAATGTCATGGTCATGTTATGATTTTAATGAAATCTAACTGATATTGTATTTTCTTGTATTAAAGAAAATGCACCTAAAAGACACAAGGTCAACACCGGCCACAAACAACAACACCAGCCCAACAGCAACCATGAACCACTTACGTCAACAATGCCCCAACTCCAAGCTATGATTGATCAAGGTTCATGTGCCATTTTGGCGCACGTGACGCAAACCAGGATGGCACTGATATCCATTCTTGGTGAACGAGTGTAAGGGGGATCTGAATCCGTTTGCTCGAGAGTGCACTTACCAGGATTTCATGAAGTGCAAACCTCTGTATTTCAAGGGCACCGAGGGAGTGGTTGAGTTAACCTAATGGTTTGAAAGAATGGAGACTGTCTTCCGAATAAGCAACTGCTTGGTGGAAAACCAGGTCAAGTGTTCTACTTGTATACTCTTAGCAAGTGCTCTAACATGGTGGAATTCCCATGTTATGACTGTTACGCATGATGTTGCAATATTCACTACTTGGGTCGATCTAAGGAAGAAGATGACGACAATATGAACCACGAAACAAAATGAAGAGCTTGAGGCTGAATTATGGAACCTTGAAAGTGATAGTCCGATGAGGTCAAGTACCAACCAACGTTTCAAAACAGCACTTCTCTTGTTAGGATGTTCCTTTAGAGTCGGACAAAATTGAAAGGTATGTCAGGATTGCCCGACATGATCCATGGAAACATCGTAGCTTCAAAACCGAAGACAATGCAAGAGGCTATTGAGATGGCCACTGAACTGATGGACAAGAGAGTCAATACCATTATGGAAAGACAAGCTGAAAACAAGAGGAAGTTTGAAAACACTTCTCGAAACAGTCAGAATCAACAACAACAATAAAAAAAACCAAGATCAAAGGCAAAACACTGGCAGGGCAACATACACCTGCTGGATCGAGTGATAGAAAACCATATGGGGGGATCTAAACCCCGTGTGCTCAAAGTACAATTACCACCATGACGGTCTGTGTGCTCCAAAGTGCTATAAATGCAACAAATATGGTCACATCGCCCGTGACTGTAGGGGTACGAGAAATGCCAACAACATTAACAACCAGAAGGGTACCGGATCGGGTCAGAAACCTACTTGTTTTGAGTGCGGAGCTCAGGGACACTTCAAAAAGGATTGTCCAAGGAGTGAAGAACAACAAGGCAACCGGTAGATCAAGCCTGGGAATGACCGTAGCTCCAGCGAAGGTGTAAATGGGTTGGAATTGCCTGGGGCAAATCCGATAAAGCGTGCGGGTACGTTTCTTCTAAACAACCGCTATGCTTATATCTTGTTTGATACGGGTGCCGATCGAAGTTTTGTGTCCACAACATTTAGCTCCCAAATTGACATCACACCATCCACCCTAGACCACTATTATGATGTCGAACTAGCCGACGGGAGGATAATCGGGTTAAACACTATACTTAAGGGTTGCACATTAAACTTCCTAAACCACCAATTCAACATAAACTTAATGCCGGTAGAACTTGGTAGTTTTGATGCTATAATCGGTATGGATTGGTTGGCGAAGCACCAAGCGGTCATTGCGTGTGCCGAGAAGATTGTTCGCATCCCCTGGAAAAATAAAACCTTGATCATACACGGTGATGGAAGTACCCAGGGAAATGTGACACGATTAAACATCATTTCTTGCACTAAAACGCAGAAGTACATGGAAAAGGGGTTTCCTATCTTTCTGGCACATGTCACTACAAAAGAGATTGAAGACAAGTCGGAGAGGAAGCGACTTGAGGACGTACCCATCGTTCAAGACTTTCCTGAAGTATTTCCTGAAGACTTGCCGGGTCTTCCTCCGACTCGACAAGTGGAGTTTCAAATTGATTTGGTACCTGGTGCCGCACCAGTAGCACGGGCACCTTATCGATTGGCGCCTTCCGAAATGAAGGAGTTATCTGAGCAACTGAAGGAGCTATCCGACAAAGGCTTTATAAGGCCCAGTTCCTCGCCCTGGGGAGCTCCGGTCTTGTTTGTCAAGAAGAAGGACGGGTCATTCCGGATGTGCATTGATTACCGGGAACTGAATAAATTAACGGTGAAGAACCGTTATCCGCTCCCAAGAATTGATGACCTATTTGATCAGCTCCAAGGTATTCGCTCCCAAGAATTGATGATTTAATTTGAATCAGCTCCAAGGGTCGAGTGTCTACTCAAGATTGAATAAGATATAGGTTTCATCACCAATTGAGGGTGGAGAAGAAAGACATTTCGAAGACTGCCTTCAGAAATGTTCATGGCCATTACGAATTCAAGTTATGCCGTTTGGTTTGACAAACGCACCTGCTGTGTTTATGGACCTCATGAACCCGATGTGTTGCATCCTTACATGGACAAAAATTCGTAATTGTCTTTATTGTCGATATTTTTGATCTATTCCAGAAGCAAACAATGAGCACGAAAAAGCATAGTGAAATAATATTGGAGTTGTTGAAGAAAGAGGAGTTGTATGCAAGTTTTCCAAATGTGATTTTGGAATTACCTAAGGTACAAGTTCCTCGGTCAAAGTGATCGATAGTAAATAGGAATTCATGTGGATCCAGCCTAAGATTGAATCCAATTAAGGATTAGGACATCTCCTAAGTCACCAACGGAGATCGTCAAATTCCTTAGGCCCTTATGCTGAGATACTATACGGAAGATTTATTGAAGGGTTTCGAAGATAGCCAAACACTATGTCCTAGCTCTCACCCAGGAAGAAGGTTAAGTTTTGAATGGGCGTAGAAACAAGAAGACCGCTTTTCAACTGTTTGAAGACAATAATGTTGTGCAGTGCACCATATCATTGCATTACCTGAAGGAAGCGAAAGATTTCATAGCATACTGCGTCGCTTTAAAGGGAGGGTTTGGGCGGCTGTGTTGACTGCAGAGAGAAAAAGTGATTTCTTATGCATCACGCCAGCTTAACAAATTATTATGAGAAGAACTACTCACGCTTCATGGTATTTAGACTCGATGAAGTGGAATGTTCAGCTCTCAGATCTGGAGACATTATATAATATGGTAAACTAAGTGTACAGTGTAACCGATCACAAGAGTTTGCTAATACACATTTAGATCAAAATGAGTTGAACATGTTTTTTTTTAGGAACGCCGATGGTTGATTGCTAAGTTGATTACGATTGGATATTCGTTATCACCCTAGGGGAAGCAAATGTCGTTGCTGATGCTTTATGCAGGAAAGAAACGCGAACGCCACCTGCCTAAGAGTTCGAGCATGGGTTATGAACTATTGTTTGGACCATTCCCAAACAAAGATCTTAAGTGCTCAGAACCGAAGCACGAAAACGAGAACATTAAGAAGTGAAGACGTTGGGGGAATGTTGGTTGAAAATGCTAAATTTCTAGAAAGCTATTAGGGAACAAAATTTGGACCACGTGCGGATGGAACCCTGTGCCTCATGGCAGGTGTTGGTTACTTGTTATGGCGATTTGCCGGACTATAATCATTGCACCGAGGTCCCACAATCAAATAATCTATTTCATCCGGGTTCAACAAAATGTTCCAAGACTGAAGAAGTTTATGGTGGCCCTAACATTTTTTATCTAGGTTTGGGGGCAGGGATTGGGATGATTGATTTTGTCAATCTCTCCCTAAGATAATATACTCAAAAAAAATAATAAGAGAAGAGAGAAGTTGGAAGAAAGAAAAAAAAGAAAATATGTGGTCAGAGAGACTAATGATGAAGTGATGATAGGATGGGGTGAAAAATGTGAGACTACATAAAAAAAGAAAAAAAAAATCAACAACTAAACCAAAAACAGTATGAAAAAATTATTAAAATAAAACAAAACCAAAAAAAAAAATAAATAGTAGTGACGGATTTATGAGATGAAAAAAAAAAAAAATAAAAATAAAGAGTGGAGGGGAAGAGGAGGGAAAAAGAAATCAAAGAACAAATAAAAAATACAAAAAAAAATTAGAAAAAAAATAAAAAAATAAAAAAACAAAATAAACATTCCATTTTTTTTCTTATCTGGGGATGGGGGACTATAAACCGGGGGGTATGTTAATTTGGGGAGGCGGGGGGTGGGTGTGGGGGGGGAGGGATCCAATAAATGGGGGAACTTCAATAACAATAAATTCCTTATTTCTTCCTTGAGTTCGATGTGGGTGGGGGTTTCTATCTTAGGTATGTATCTATTCATATGGGGGGTGGTGGTTTTGGTTTTTCAGTTCATATTGTTCAGGACGTGTCGCAGAATAACCTTTCATGATCACACGATGTGGGGTACATGGGGCGTGGTGGTCGAGTTTAAAATCACTTTATTTTTTTTTTTTATTTTATTTTTTTTCTGCGTTGTTCTCTTTTTTTTTTTTCTTTTCTTTTTGTTTTTTTTTTATGTTTTTTATTTTCTTTTTTTTTTTTTTGTGTTTTTTTATTTTTTTTTTGTTTTAGGATTTTTATTATATATAATTATTTTACTATTTATGTTAGTATTTTATTCTATTATTTTTACTGTAATATATCATTTAATTTTAAATTATGATATTGGGTGGGCTATTTTTGACAATAAGTATGGGTAGGCGCAGTCAAATCGTTCATGACTTTGAGTTCTTTTTTTTTTTTATTTAATTATAGTTTTACTTATATATTTATTTTTAATGTTTTATATTTTTGTTTTGTTTTTTTATTTTCCTTTTTATCTTTTTTTATGTCGTATAATCTTATTTTGTTTTCTTTTTAGTATAAATATTAAAATTGTTTTTTTTTTTTATGTTGTGAGTTATTTTTTTTTTGGTTTTGTGTGTTTTTTTTCTTCCGTTTTTCTTTTTTTTTTCATATTTTTGTTTTATTATTTTTTCTGTTTTTTTCTTGAGTGTATTTTATTTTTTTTTTTTTTTTCTTACTCTGTGTTTTTTTTTATTTTTTTTTTTTTTATGTTTTTTGGGTTTTTTTTAGTTCTTTGTTTATCTTATTTTTTCTTTAATTTTTTTTTTTCTATATTTGGTTTTGTCTTGTATGTATTTTTTTTTTTTTTTTTGTTACTTTATTTATGCTTGTGTTTAGTCTTTTTCTTTTTTTGTTTTTATATTTTCTCTGTTAGTGATTTATTGTTTGGTATTTTTCTTGTCTTTTTTTTTTTTTTTTATTTTTTTTTTTTTTTGTAATTTTTTTGTATTCTTTGTTTTTGCACTGTAGTAATGTGTGGTGTTTTTCTTGACCGGGACTAAGAGGGCGCTAGAGGCGTTATGAGCATGATAGGGTGCGGCATGGTAACCCGGAGGGGAGTCGGCGCGAGGATGGTCTCAAGGGTGTGTTAGGGAGTGGGATCTATCACCCCAACTTTTGCCCTCCTACCAAAAATTTATTAAATAAAATTTTACTTTATTAATTTTGTTTCATAAAAAAACTAAATAAAAAATCTGTTTTAATATAAAAAGCTAGTACCAAAAGCCCGATCTGGAAATTTACGGCTTCTTGATAGTTAGCAGGGGGCGGATTAGTTTCTTGATCAGCTTTAGGATGATCTGCGTAAGTTTTCCTTTTAATAATTCCCATAAGTATGGGTTTAAAAAATCCCTATATTAAAAAACCGCATAAATTGTGGAATGGTGGAGCGATTCAAGTTGGTGACATAGCTTGGGTTGTGTTGGGGTTGACCCATTTACACATTTTTAAGACCAAAAACAGAAAGAAGAAAAATGGTTTATCAATAAGAAATTAATACCGGGGTGGCCTTTGGGGGGGTGGGTTCTGTCCTTTTGGGTTCGAGTGTGAGACCTCGATGCTTGGTTTTGGCTAGGTTTTTGGCGCACTTAGTTGTGGCGGGCTTCTGGCCGTTAGGATTTCGAGATTTTTGGGAGCAGAGGGTAGGTAGTCGGCCAAGCGGCTGAGGGGAGCATCGGATTATTTTGTTCTTGGTTGCTGACTTGTTATTTTTGTTGTGTGTTTTTATCTTTTTCTTTTGTTTTTTGAATTTGTATCTTATTTTATTTGTGTGTATGAGTTTTATATGAATTTTGTTTCTTAATGTGTTTGTTTTTTCTTTTATTTGTTTTGATCATATCGTTTTGTATTCTGTTGTCGGGTGGTGTTAGATAGTAACAAATTGTAGTATTTTTTTTTATTTTTGTGTCTAGTGTGTGGTAGTATATTTTTTTTTAGTTTTATGTTAGAATCTTTTTTTTTTGTTTGCGTTTTTATTTTCTTTGTGATTACAGCGAGGAAGTTGTGATAGGAAGGGGGGCCAACCTCCCTCCTATATCTAAGCGGACTTTGACTCACACCAATATTACTTGGGTTCTATTCCTTGGCCTATCAGCTTCAGGAGTTTATGAGTTTTAGTTATTTAATGTTTTTATTATTTTTTATACAATGATTTATATATATTTAATTTTATAAGTATATTTATCTACTAGTTAATATATGTTATATTTTATTTATTTTTTTTTTTTACTCAATTTTTTTTTATTTTAGTAATTCTATTTTTTTTTTATTTAAATCTAATCTTTGTTTTGTTTTTGTTTTGTTTTGTTTTTCTCTCTTTTTATTTTTATCATAATATTTATATAAAATAACTTTTATGTTCATCTGCCTCTGTCTCATTGAATGGTTCTTAGTATTCCCGGATTCTTACCAAGGGTGTGGAGGGTAGTCGGTATGGTGTTTTTTTATGCTTTTTATCCTTACTTTTTTCTGTTTATCTTTTATTTTTTTTTTTTTGTTTTTTTTGTTTATCTAATATTTTTTTTTCATTCTTTTGTTCTATGTTTTGTTCTTTTTTGTTTTTTAGACGGTTTGTTTTTCTTCTCTTGGGGTATCTCGCAGCAAAAGGCGTGTTTGCTATCCTAGAGTGTGAGTTGGGTTTACTTTAAAGCTACTGTGCTATGGCGACAAAGATACGAGATTGTGTATCCAGAGTGGCCCTGGCGTCACAAAGCGGGGACGCGGTGTGAACAAGACCAAAAAAACAGAAAGAGGGAGGGTAAGGTTTTATGAGTGGTGTATTTGTTATTTGTTGTTTTTTTTTTTTTCTTTTCGCTTTTTTTTTTTTGAGTTTGTTTTTTATTTTAATGTTTTTGGGGAAAATATAAATATAACTTTTTAGAAAATCTAATTTTTTAATTTCATTTATTTTAGTTTTATTTTAATATATTATATATCTAATGTTCCCGCGTAAGTGGGTGGATTGCGGGCGGGGCGTGGGGTTGTGTCGGTAGAGAGGGGGAGGGACGGGAGCGGGCGGCCGTAGGAAGGAGCCGTGGGGACCATTGGAGAGGCGGTGGGGTGATGGGGTCGGAGTGGGCTGGTCTGGGCGTGCTGTGGTGGGTCGGGGCCGCCGTGCAGTGGCGGGGGGAGTGGGGCGTGGGTGAGGCTTTGGAGGCGCGGGGCGCGAGATAAGGCGATAAACCTTGCATCTTTCGTTTATTTTTAGTTGTTTTTTTTTTTTTTTGGTGCGCTTTTTTTTTCTTTTATTTTATTATTATATTTTTTTTTTTTTTCTTTTTTTTTATTTTTTTTTTTTTTTTTTTTTTTTTTATTTTTTTTTTTTCCAATTTATAATCTTGTGTTCTTTTTTTTATTTTTTTTTTTTTTTTTATTTTTTCTTTTTCATTCTTTTTTCTTTTTTTTTTTCTTTATTTTATCTTTTTTTGTTTTTTTTTTTTTTACATTTTTTTACGTTTGATTTTTGCTTTTCTTTTTTATTTTTTTTTTCTTTTGAAAAAAATAAATTTATTTATAATCAAACATAAATAAAATTAAAAAATTAAAAAACATTAAATTAAAAAAATTTAATTATAAAAATATAAATTAAATCAAAAAAATAATTTATTCTTTTTTCTTTTTATATATTATTATAATTATAAACTATTTTATCTCATTAAATATAAATTAAATAAATTATAAAAAAATAAAATAAATAAAAAAAACAAAAATACAATAAACAAAAAATAATCTCATAAGTTATGTAAATTAAATATCTATTATTAAAAAAAATATATAATAATAAAAAATTTACTATTAATATTCTATTATTTTTTATATAATTATTATTATATCTTCTATATTTTTTTTTTTATTATATAATTTTTTTTTATATTTTTTTATTTTTTTTTTGTTGTTTTATTCATTTTTTTTTTTTGTTCTTTTTTTTTTTTTTTTTCAATTTTTGTTTTAAAATTTACATTTTTTAATATAATCCATTTATTTAAATATAATAATAAATAATAATAAACAATATAAAATAAGATTAAATTAATTTTTGAATAAATAAATTAAAAATGATAAAAAAAAAAATTAATTTATATACAAAAAAAAAAAATAAAAAAAATAATAAAAAAAAAAACAATCAAATATAAAAAAAAAATAAAAATAAAAAAAAAAAAAAAAGAAAAAAAATCAAAAAAATAAAAAAACAAACAAAAAAACTAAAAAAAAAAAAAAAAACACATAAAATAGAAAAAAAAAAAAAAACAAAAAAAAAAAATATTCCTACCTTTTCTATTTCTCTTTTTTCCTACTTTAAATAAAAAAAAATACAAAAACACAAAAAAAAAACACTGAATATAAAAACAAAAAAATACACAAAATAACAAAAAAAAAAAAAAACATAAAACAAAACAAAAGAAAAAACTAAAAAAATCAAAAAATAAAAAAATAAAAAAAATAAAAAAAAACAAAAAAAATAAAAAATATTAAAAAAAATAAAAAAAAATAAAAAATAAAAAAAAAAAAAAATAAATAGTGTCATTAATATAATCGTCAATGACAAGAAAATGAGAAATGTTACAGTCTCACCTTTATTTTAAAAGAGCTTTGTCCTCAAAGCTTAAGACCTTGTAGTAGATGACGACGCCCGGTTTGTGAAGAGATGTGGGTATTTCTGCTTGAACGAATCTTCACGTTCCCAGGTGAACTCAGGGCCCCGCCTAGAGTTCCAGCGAACCTTAACCAGTGGATTCCGGCTTCGCTTCAATCATTTGTATCACGTTCCATGATGTCAACGGGCTCTTTCCACAAATCGGAGCTTATCCGTTCAACAATGAATTCCCTTCTAACGGCATGACTAATGGTTCATCGGAGCATACATATTTCTTAGGTTCCGATACATGGAAAGTATGGTGGAACTCTGCTAATCTTGAGGAAGTCAGCTAATAGGCACCTTTCCAACTTTTGATAACACTTTGAAAGGGTCCGACGTACCTCGGGTTAGCAATGCACGCATTTTACCGAACCGTTTCGCACTCCTTTCCAGGGTGATCCTTGGCATAATCTGTCTCCCAACTTCAGAACTCCATCGGCTTTCGCTTTTCCAGATCGGCGTAGCTCTTTTGTCGATACTGTGCCGCTTTGCAATCCTTTTGCTTGATCAAGATGTCTTTTCCGTCGTTTCTTGGATTAATTCTGAACCAGTTCAGTTGGGCTTCACAACCTCGGCCAGCCACATGGTGTTCGGCATTTTGCCTTACAGTGCTCTCATAAGGGCCGCCTTTATGTAGGCGTGGTATAACTGTTGTTTCTATGTACAAAACTCCGGCTACAATGGCAAATGCTTACCCAGCCTTTTGCCAAATCAATCACGCATGCACGTAGCATGTCCTCGAGAGTTTGAATGGTTTCTCTCGCTGTCCCCTGGCCGTCTGTTTTCTGGATGATACGCATGTGCAGTGCTCTTGCAAATAGGCGTACCCAAAGCTTTTTAATATGATCTTCCAGAAATTTGAAGTAACATCTTCCATCTACGATCCACAGATAAATTGAGGCACGGTATCCCGTGTCTTGCCATATCCTGTTCAAGTACAACTTGCCAATTTATCAACGGATTCTTTCTCCCGTATTGGTAAGATGTGAGCAGATTTGTACGTCCGATCCAAAATTAACCAGATGGTGTCGAAACCTTATGCACGATCCTAGCGTTAGTTTGGTGCATAACAATATCCGATTGTTATATTATCCCACTTACACTCGGGTATTTATGGTTGTACTTGCCACACAACCTGAGGGCCTTTGGCGGTCGGCTTGTCTCTTGCAAACGTCAGGATTTTGCTAAACATACGTGGCGATGTCACCTTCATGTTTGGCCACCCAAATTAATTTTTCACATCTTTGGTACTTCTTTTCGGAACGGGTTGGATAGTAATATTTCGGACCTTGTGGTTCGTGATAATCACGGGTTTACAGTCTCTCATTAGCACATGGGTATCCAAGAACTCATGCTGTGTATGCCATAGGGTCCCATCGGCACGCGTCTTGGTTCCCCAGTTCGTTCCTTGGGTAGATACCTTCGGAATTCTCATACCTCCTGTCTTCATTTACGATGTTCTAACAGCGTTTGTTTTAAGGGCTGTCGATCTTGAGCTTCTTAGTAATTCGTTTGGGGAAAGATCCAAACAAATTGTAGGTAACTAATGCTCGAACCCGCAATGGCTTCAAGCCGTTCTTTTAGGCTCAGCGCGTCCGGACCCACTAAGTTTGCACTTTCCTGGATGATAACGATATCACAATCGTACGTAACCTCAGTAATTCTAGCCAACGGGTATGCCTCATGTTATGCTCCTTTCTGATCGAGACTGTGTTGTAGGCTTTTATGGTCGTGTGAATACGGTGCTTCTGGTTCCGAGTATAGGTTGTGTCTACATATCTTTAGGGCAAACACATACCGATCCATGTTCCAAATCGTCGAGTGGTGTACAAACGGGGGAAGTTAAACCCCAGGTATGTTAGACCTTTCAAGGTATTAGAAAAGGTTGGAGAGGTTGCTTACAAGCTCGAGCTTTGATAGGTGTAAAATACACATATCCGTTTGTACATAAAATAACCCAATTAAACCCAAAACAGACCAAAAATGGCAAAAATATGCTTGTATTTGTGTTTTGTGTGTGCAGGTACGGATAAGTCAAAAATCACAAGAAAACAGTCAAAGTCAAGCAAATACGGACACGAGAATCAGAAGAGTACAAAGCCGAAGCCAAAAGAAGCCAAGCCTCAGCCCAAGCCTTAGCTTAAATCCTTTTATAACAACCACAAGGACCAATCTTGCAAATCCCAAAAGTTATTTATAACTTGAAAAAGGGAAAAGTAAGAGAAGGACTGAAAATGTAAAAAGGCCAAACTCCAACAGTTTTAACTGTCTACAATAGGCGGGAATCCCATTTACTATTCACCCGTCTCCCCCATTTCACCATCCAGTCAAAAACAAAGGGCTTTTGTAAATTAAAGGGTGCGTTGGTCAATTCAAGGAAGCTCAAGCACAAATGCAAGGACAAATTAGTCTAATCAAGGGGATACTTATCCTAGCTCAAGCTCAATGCCACGTTAGCCATGGTGAAAGCACAAATTTATGTGGGTTTTGTGCTAAATTCACTCACAAAACTAACACAAACGTCACATCAAAGAATGCCAGCCTGGCAATCCTCAGGTGTCCACAAATTGATCCAACGTCCCACAACATAGATCAAATGATTGAAGAAATGAATGGCAGAGATTGAAGGTTTGGAGAGCAAGGCAAGAGGTCCTAGAAGCTTCAGCTTGGCACTATAAATAGGCCTCATTCTCACACACACAAAGAGTCGTTTTTCTTTTTAATCTAGTTTTTATGTAATTTTAGATGCTTATATTCGTTTTTTCCTTTAAATGCTAATGTTCCTTTGTAGTAATGTTATCAGTTTTGATTAAATGATTCAGTTTTAATTTGTCATAAGCTCTTCTTATTTTCAACCTTTAAGCTCTCTTACTAAGCCCATATTGTCTCAATAAGCTAATAAGCTCATATTAAGCTCTTT
Organism: Tanacetum coccineum; assembly: GCA_026074375.1. Taxonomy (NCBI): domain Eukaryota; kingdom Viridiplantae; phylum Streptophyta; class Magnoliopsida; order Asterales; family Asteraceae; genus Tanacetum; species Tanacetum coccineum. The sequence goes on along the minus strand of BQNB010027456.1, from coordinate 37,980 downwards.
CAGGTCTCTTAAGCTGAAAATAGAGCAGTCTTGAAGTCAGTATTAATTCTTATCTAACTTTAATACAGTTTAAACTTTACATGGAAATCTTTGGATCTTAAGATTTTGGAAGGGGATTTACCTTGGAAGAGATCAAAGGTCTTATACCTTAGCTTATTAATAAGCTACAGGAGCTTGTAGAGCCTTAAATTGTTCCTTTTGTTCTAGCTAATAGGAATCAAGTAAGTTTCTCTTTTCATTCTTCTTTAATTTCAGTTTAAATTGCTTAGTTATAGCTTATATGTTTAATATTGCTTATTTGCTTATTCTCTTTGCTTATTAGTGTTTAAATGTCTCTTCTAGTACTTATTAGTGGTTTGTCTTCATCTGTTTTTGCTTAAGTAGTTATAGATTCTTTAGTTATCAATTTCTTGTCATAAACTCATAAATCCAAATCATTTAGTTTAATTAGTTAAGATCTTAGATTTTGATTATCAGTTGTTTAATCATGATTGTTAAGTTTGTTTTAAGCTAGTTTTTATCTGGTATTTAGTGCTTGTTCATTAAATTTCTCTTAAAAAGCTTTTCTCAGTCCTGTCAAAATGGTAAAGGGGTGTTTGGTTTAGTGCACTCTTAATTTGCACTAGCAGTATTAACATAAGTTAATACTGCTGAGCCTTTACACTACCAGTACTAACTTCCAAGTTAGTTACGCTTTCACAGTTAGTATCTAGCTTAGATTTAAGCTATGAATTCCAAGTAGGTATTAATTTAGGTATTGCTTATCTTAAAATCAGTTTTAGTTTTCATTTTCTAGCTTATTAATAGCTTAAATTGTTCTTAAAATAAATTGCATAGCAGTACTTTCAAGAGAAAGTACGGCATGAACTTTTTAACTTAGCAGTACTTAACCTCAGTTAGTACTGCTGTGTTCTCAGCTTAATTTAGAACTGGTAATTTTAGGATTTAGCTTATCAAAGTCAGTAGGATTTAAGTTTTAATATAGCTTAATACATTTTAAGTCTTAATTTGCAATTTCTAGCTTATTTTCCTAGATAACTTTCGCTGTCAAAAGTCATAAAAACCTGAAAACTCCAAAAACAGTACTTAGAGTCCTTAAGGATTTAAATTTGTTAATTCAGCTTTTAAGTCTAGATTTTACAGCTTAATTAGATAGATTATAAGTAGTTTAATAAGTCCTTAAAGTTTTTAAAATCTAATTCAGCTTATCAAGGTATTTAGCTTGCTTGGATTTTGTGTTACTTTGCTTATTTCCTGAGTTTGCTTATTTCATGATCAATTTCAGTAGCATAAAAGTAGTTTAAGCTTTAGTTCTTTTCATTTATAGATTAATCACATCATAAGCTCTTTAGAACTTCTTTCCTTTTTCATTTTGATCTAGTTTTGAGTTTTCTATAGCTTATTTTCTAAAATATAGCCCAAACCCCTAGTTTCTGTAACAGCTTATTAATAAGCTCTTTTTAGAGCTTATCTTTGAGTTTCAGACTATAGTGCTTTTGTTAAAGTTGTTCTCCCTAGCTTCCTTTACAACTTTGCTTCTTTGAGTTTTTCATAATAAGCACTTTTCAAATTTCACCTTAATTCGGGCCTTAGCTTGCTATCAGGGTAGATTATCAGGGTAGAAAGTGTAACTTTTTGAAATTAGTTGTTTGCCAGTTAGTCCCTCCGTCAGCTTGTTAGTTCCTCCGTTAGTTTCTTAGGTATTTGCACAATTACTCCTTAAATTAGTTTTTTTTAATTAGTTCATTAAGTTTTAATTAATAGTTAGGGTTAAGTTTTAATTAGTTTAATTAGTTTTTAATTAAAAGTTTAAAATTAGGGCTTTAATTTCTAAAAACCAAATCATCAATTTGTTCATTTAAATCAGGATCCGAACTTAAAACGTGGTTTCAATTTCACTAGTCGTTGGGGAAACGACCCGGGTGATCATATTTGCCCGGTTTAATATACGTATTTTATATATATCTTTGTGAGTGGAATTTTCCAAGGGTTACTGGGGAATTTCCTTAATTTCTCTATAAGTATATTATTTTATATGTGTGTAAAACTGCAATCAGTTTTTGGCGCCGTTGCCGGGGAATAGTGTTTACGATTCCTACGTTTTGGTTTGTTGATTTGGTTTGAAGATCCTTTCGTCCTCGAAAGTTTCATTCTCGTTTTTAAAATTCAAAAATAAATAAAAAATTTATAAAATATAAAAAAATAAAAAATATTATCCTTTTCTTTTTAGTATAAGTAAAATAAAAAAATAAAAAAAAAATATAGAAAAATCAAAAACATAAAAAATTGTCTTTTAAAAAAAAGAAAAAAAATAAACAAAGTTGGTAATCGAACACCAACAAATAATATCTTCTATTGAGATATTATTAATTTCTATTTCGGTGACTTGTTGGTTCCCATAACGTAATCAAAGATTTAACACTTGCCTTTTGTGGTCTCTACCAAGTACGGTCACTGAAAGAAATTTTCAAGAGCTACCGTGAAGTAGTTGATTATTTGGTTTAAGTCTCTTTCGTGTAACCGTTAAAATTAATAAAAAAAAAAATAACAAAAAATTAGTGTAAAGTTTTGCTTTTTAATTGTTAGTTTGTCTTTTATGGCACTCGGGGCAATCATTCGCAATCTCGTAGACGTCGTCACAACAAACTCTTACGTTGAACTCAATTGTTGAAAACTAAACGTTTTCCAATGCCGACAAGCGAACCAAATGCCCAAACGTTACAAGCACCCATCGAAGAGTATGAAGATGCTATAGTTGTCCCACCGATCAATGCTAACAATTTCGAGCTCAAGCAACCTTTAATCAATCTTGTGCAAAGCAATAAGTTTACGGGTAGACAAGACCCTCACAATCACCTTCGATTTTTTATAAGAGTAACTTCAACGTTTAGACATCCAGAAGTTCCGACACTTCGATCAAGCTTTTGCTTTTCCCATATTTTAGACGGTGAAGCCCGAGATTGGTTAGACAAGGAACCTCCTAGATCAATTCTCACATGGGACGACCTTGTTTCAAAATTCATAAACAATACTTCCCACCTTCAAAAACCACTTTACTATCGGAATGAGATCATTACTTTTTATCAAAAACCAAACGAAGCCTTTAACGACGCATGGGAACGTTTTAAAAGGACTCCTTCGTCAATTGTCCTTCACCAGGGCTTTTCGGATACTACACCACTCGTACTTTTTACAATTCTTTGAACAAACGATCAATGATGCCTTGATTCTGCAGCAGGTGGCATTTCTTTGATAAGATGCTAAGAAGGTTTAGCCGGATCATTGAAAGCAAGGTCAAAAGTTCGTTTTCCCGAAGTCGGCTAATGATTCAAGAGTGAGTAGACGGATGCTCCTCTTTCTAAATTCTTCACCTTCTAATAATTCTTTCGATATGCAACAAATAGCCGCTTCTCTCGAGGATAAGATGACTATCAAGATGAACAAGATGATGAATGAAATGAAAGCTTTAGTTGTTACTACTCCTGCACCCGTCAAAGCAGTCGAGGAAGTTTGTGTCATGTGGATCATTACATTTTAACCTTTGTCCGTTGACTCGAGGTGAAACGATTTTCCCGGTTTTTCAAGACAATATCCAACATTTTCAACAAACGCAGCGTTGGATATTTTCTCTAAAGAAACCAACCTTCCAATTTAGCGAGTCAAATGAGACCACCCGGTTTCAATCAACCGAATTTCCAAACCAATCAAAATCGTTATCAAGGAACCAATTCTAATTTCAACCAAAACCGTGGAGGAAACTTTAATCAAAACCGTCAAAATAACCAAAACCAGTTTATCTCAAGCTCCACCATACTACACCAACCAATCATAAGTATTACCTTACCACCTCCACAAATAGTGTTTTGAAAAACGGATTTTGATAGATAGTCAGGCAAACGGATGCGGTTTAAGAATGTGCAAATCAAACTCAAGGGTTTCAAATCAATGGCAAATGGTTACAGTTGTTAACAAGCCTATGCACCAAGATTAATGATTTCGGCAATACCAATCAAGCTTCAAGTTCAAGTACTTTACCGAGCAATACCATTCCAAATCCAAGGAACGAAGCCAGAGCAATAACAACTCGAAGCGGAGTTTTTAAGAGGGCAGCATTCCATGCCTCCTCATTTGTTAATCCGGTGTGGTAGAGGAGACGTCAACGGAAACATGTCCCACCTCCTCTAACCACAAAACGTTCAAGAGACAAATTCTCATGACAACAACAAGTGATTCAAGTGGAAATGTCAATTATCCTAAAACATATGACTTAAGCTTTCCTTACCCGGAAAAGAAGAAATTAGAAAAAAGGCAAGAAAAAGATAAGGTTAACTTCAAAGGTTTTTTGGAAAATGTTAAACAAACTTCATTTCATTATTTCTCTTGCGGATTCAATGATCTATGCCGGAAATACACAAAAATGCTTAAAGGATCTTTGCGCAATAGGAAAAACTTGACGAACTTGCTAATACTCCGTTGACGTGAAAAATTGTAGTGCCGTTATCTTAAGAATTACCCGAAGAAATTAGGAGGATTTTGTAATTTACCATACCATGTGATTTTTCAAAGTTTAAAATGTCAGGTTAGCGATTTAGAGCTGTATCAACTTAATCCCTTTCGGTCTTTCATAGGTTCTAGGTTTTACCAACCTCGAATCAACCCAAATGACTCTCGAGTTATCCAACCGTCAACTTTGTCGACCGGATGAGATTTGTAAGGATGTGCTTGTTCCTGTAGGAAAGTTTACGTACCCAGCCGATTTCGTAGTTGTTGATTACGTTCCCGACGAACAAATTCCTTTAATTCTCGGAAGACCGTTTTTACGAACTGCTCGAGCTTTAATTGATGTTTACGACGAAAAGTTGATCCTTCGTGATGGAAATGAAAGTTTAACGTTGAACATGCAAAGTGAAAAATCGAACTCAATGGTATTCAAAAAGTTGGAATCATTCACTGATGATATTTTTAACGTTCCGAATTACATTGGTTTTAAGGACTTATTTGCTCAAATGTATAGTGGCAGTCCCACTATTCAATCCGATAATTCCTTTCCTAGTTCTTCTCCGATGAAGACTAGTGATTCTACTTTCGGGGAATTCACCGATGAATTCACTCTTCCTAACTCATCACCACCGGGTGATGATGTTTCCATTCTTAAAAAGGACTTGCAAGAAGATACGTTTCAAATTATTTCAAATCCTCTTTTCGAATTCGATGATAATTTCAAATCTAGCAACGTGAATCCTCTCTTTGAAGAAAGCGATAAGGATGTCGAGATTAAGTCTTCTTTTTCCTCCACACTTACTTCACCAGAAGAAAGTGAATTAGAAGCTTATCTTGAAAAAGATTCGATTCCACCGGGAATTGATCTTAACCTCTCTCCCATCCTTAAAGTTTCAAGTAGCAATCCTACTTCCCCTACTCTCACCGGAGAGAAGGTTTGTTCATGGAAAACGCCGATGTTTTTCTCGTTGGTCCGATTTGTGTGGAAAATGATGACTCGAATTGCGATTAGGAAAAAGATAATTTGTCTCTTGGCAACTTACTTACATAAAAAAAAACAAAACCTCTTTCTCAAGAAGTTGAAGAAATCAAGGAAAATGAAAGGAAGCTCTCATGTACTGTTACAATTGAGACCATTGTATGCAATACAAATCACTTTTGATAATCAAATTGATTTTAAATGATCATTTGTCCAAACCAAAAAGACTTGAAAAAAGGTTTAACCATTTTCATTTGATCTCTACTCCACAGTATTTTACCAATTTTTTGTTAGATTCTGACTAGCCTTTTCACTGCGGAGTTGTCGGCTAGTCGTTACTTGAATTCTCTCGGAAAACGAGGACCAAAGTATTCAAACAGGTATACTAGTTTATCATGCATTCATGATAAAAATTTGTAAATGGTGGAGAAGTTAAAAAGAGAACATTCCTTCGGGACTCTTTCAGTTTCAACGAAACCTTCATATCTTTTACCTCCACCAGAACCTCCAGATGAATGTTTGAAGAATGTTGTGTTAGATTTCGACCAAAGCAAGAAGACGATACCTCTACATATTGAAGATGTCAATACCTTCGCTTTTGTCATTTGGACTTTTCTTCCATACTTCACTTACACCAAGGAATCATTTTTGATTTTCTCCTTTAGGAGTGAGAATTTTGTTTTTGACCCCGGAATCATCACGTTTCATAATCCAGTGGCAGTTTCAATGAAAATTTCTCGTTCTACATATTACTTTCCCTAAGGACAACCTAATTCAGGGATCGAGTCGAGCTTGCGACTCGGTGATCAAAAACAAGCCGCTTCGTGGGAGTTCACCCCATGCTTATCATCTCTATTTTCTTTATTCTATTATCTAATGTGTTGTGTTGAGAGAGGCTTGTTCTCTTTCCAATTTCTCGATGTTTGTTGCTTGTTTATTGTGATTTTTGCAGGATTCTCCCAACAAATTCTTGCAGCCTCTCGTGGTCCGGTGTTGTTTCCCGTTTTACTCGAGCTTCTCATCCTTTGTGTGAAATTAGTTTGGGGAGATCCATATCCTTTTTCTCATAATCGATTAACGTTTATCTTTGCATACTTCATAAACGGCTTAGATTTACGTAGAAACCCGACTTTAAACATTGAGGACAATGTTTCGTTTTAGTTTGGGGAAGGGAATCTATCGATTTGATGTTGCTTGCTTATTGTTTTGTTCTCACGTACCCGTTTTCCCACAAAAATAGCAAAATTTTAAATTTTTCAGTCTTGTTATTTAGTTAAAAATGTTTAAATTATAAATAAATAAATAAATAAAAAGTGTTAAGACAAAAATGTAGGTTTTCCGTTGGTAAGAATAAAGAGTAATTTTTGATCCGATTGAACGTGTAGAGTTCTAGCTTTCTTCCTTAACAATTAATGATGATAGTTTGTGCTAGTCTCATATAGACTTTAAACATGCTAAACTTGAATCGTTAGTAAATGAAGACTTGTGCTAATCTCAAGAAGATTTTAAATATGCCGAGTTGGATTTTATATAGGCTAAGCATTTGCAAATTTCTTTTGTGAAGAACAAGAAATGATAGTGTTATTTATAAGTCATGAAATTAACGTAGAATAGTTGGTTTTCTTTCAAGATCATAGTATTAATTGTTGGCTTTTTCTCCATTAAGGGGGGCTTGTTTTTTATTTTTTTTCAAAACCTTATTATATAACTGTTTATTAAATAGCTTTGTTGGTTTTTTTGGTTAATAATTAGTTAATAGAAGTTTTCTTTAGTTCCTTTGTGATTAAGATGAGTACACATCAAGAATACTTATTTTTGGCTTAAAAAATGCAAAATAATATTACATAAAGTATCTTGGCCAGATTTCTTCCATCGTGTCGGAGGCGTGGCGATGTTGGAGTTTTCCTATGAGGTGTGTCCGGTGTCATAATAAGTAGAATAACCTTCTTGTCGATCGTATCGATGTGGCTTTCGAGATTAAAAAGGCACGGTTTTACTTAATAAGTCCAAGGTCGAAATATGTTTGCTTCATCTTGTCGGAGGCGTGGCCGATGTTCGTAAGCCTACTAAAGGACTGCGGTTTAATAATGTGCTTATTTTGTTTGTTTTGATGCCTTAAAGAGCTACGGGTATATGGTGCAATTATGATTTGTCCATTCATGTCTTAAAGAGCCTTCGGGGATATGGATATGAATGGTGTAGATTGTGTCTTGCTAAAGTAGCTATTAAAAAGCCAAATTTTGGTCGCCTCGATGTGGACTTTAATTTGATTGCAATTTGATTAATTTTGAAAAGGGCTAGGAGCTAATTATTGCGTTCTTATACCACTTACACTTTATTTTCTGAATTAAGAAGTTCTCGAAACAAAAGTCTTAAGGTGCTTCGGGTATATGACTAAGTAAAATCTGAGATAAAAGTAGATTTACCGGGAGGAAGTAAAGTCACATAGTATTTTTGAAGTAGTGTTAGTTATTCATGAATTGTATTTTAACAATGATCTGTTATAAGCTTAGATGGGAAAAGTTGAAAAATCGGGGATGATGAGTTATCTTTTAGACACTTTAATTGTGTTTTTTTCTTATGATACTAAAAGGAATTACCAATGAGGTAATGAAAACAAATACATCATGTCAAACACAAATAATTGTAGTTAGGTAGTAATTATCACGAATAAAAAAGAAACAAATCTTTGAAAATGGAAATGGGTGTTTTATTAACTTGTGATCCTTTTAATTTCTCAATCAAAAATCTTTGCTATTTTCAAGGTTTAGTTTGGGGAATTTTTAGGTATTTGGTTATAAGCATGTGAATTGCGTGAGGACACACCATCGTTTAGTTTGGGGGAATTTTGATAGGTGTAACATTACACATATCCGCGTTTGTACCTAAAATAACCAAATAAACAAAACAGACCAAACATGGGAAAAAAAATGCTTGAATTTGTGTTTTGTGGTATGCAGAGTACGGATTGTCATAAATCACAAGAAACAGTAAAGTCAAGCAACACGGACACGGAGAATCAGAAGAGTACAAAGCCGAAGCCAAAAGAAGCCAAGCCCTCGCCCAAGCCTAGTGATCAATCCTTTTTACCAACCATACGGACAATCTTGATTCCGGAGTAGTATTTATGAACTTGAAAGGGAAAAGTAAGAGAATGGCCTCAAATTGTGGATAAGCCTTGTCCAAACTTCAATCAGTTCGTTAATGTCATAAATTAGGGGGAATAGTCCAATTTATATTCACCGTCTCCCCCATTTCACCATCCAGTCAAAAACAAAGGGCTTTTGTTAATTAAAGGGTGCGTTGGTCAATTCAAGGAAGCTCAAGCAAAATGACGAGATCTAAAGATGGATCTAAATGAAGGTATATTTATCCTAAGATAGCTCAAGCCCTCTCAATTTCTCCACGTTCTAGAAGTGTGAGAAAAGCATGAGCAATTGTTTTGGACTTTTGTGCCTAAACTTCACTCAACGCTGGAAGAGTGAACCTTGTCTTCATACATACTTAAATCGTGATGTGTGATATGCCTCACCGAGACATGAATTGTAGGGCTATTCACACAGATCTACAGGTGTGTGTGTGCCTCTATAACGCGCTATTCACCAATCCGGCCATATCTCACCTATACGCATCCACAATAATGATCGCTAGCCAGAATTGTCTATGTTGCAGAGATGCTGTGTAGAGAATGTTGGAGGAGCAAGGAAGAGTTGCAGAGCTCAGCTTCAGCTTCGGCAATACTAGATCTAAATAGGGCACTCTTAACTCAACACATAAGTGTGGTGCGTTTTTGCCTTTGTCTTACTATTCCCTGCTTTCTTATGTGACAAGAGTCTCCTGTATGCGCTAGATCCCTAATATTCTCAGTACTTTTTGCACACGCTAAACTGCGCATCAAATCGGTTGTCACTCTCTCTTCCTCAGTAAGAGATAGATTCCTAGTTCGCGAATGTATGACTACGAGATCAGTTTGAGTTTTTGCGCCATAAGCTACTTCTTCATTTTCATCACCTAGATATAGTCTATCCTAATAAGCCATTGGTCTCAAAAAGCTAATAAGTCAATATTAGCTCTTTTCAGTCTTTATAAAGTGATTTAGTGAGCAGAGCTTGAATTCAGTATTAATCTTATCTGAAAACCTCTTCGATCAGTTCTCTATATCCAACTACTTTGTCCAGATCGGATCAGATAGTCTCGCGATTACGCAGCTTTTGCGCAAGGCGGGATCTTGTACCTTCGGATCGCTAGATTCCACAAAGAGATCCTTATACCTCTTTAGCACCTTTACATAATCTCGCCTAAGGTGCTGCGTAGCTGCTTTCTATTTGGTTCTCTTTTGTTTAGCTAAAGGATCTAAGTATCGTTTCTGTTTATACTTCTCTAATTTCAGTTTAATTGCTTAGTTATTGCTTATATGCTTAATATTGCTTATTTGCTTATTCTCTTTGCTTATTAGTGTTTAAATATCTCTTATATTGCTTATTAGTTGTTTGTCCTTATCTGTTTTTGCTTAAATAGTTATAGATCATTAGTTATTAATTTCTGTCATAAAAACTCATAAAATCCAAAAACATTAGTTTAATTAGTTAAGATCTTAGAATTTTGCTTATTCAGTTGTTTAATCATGATTGTTAAGTTTGTTTTAAGCTAGTTTTTATCTGGTATTAAGTACTTGTTCATTAGATTTCTCTTAAAAAGCTTTTCTCAAATCTGTCATAATGATAAAGGGGTGTTTGGTTTAGTGCACTCTTGATTTTGCACTAGCAGTACTAACATAAGTTAGTACTGCTGAACCTTTACACTACCAGTACTAACTTCCAAGTTAGTACTGCTTTCATCAGTTAGTACTGCTAGCTTAGATTTAAGCTAGGAATTCAAGTAGTATTAAATTTAGTTATAGCTTATCTTAAAATCAGTTTTAGTTTTCATTTTCTAGCTTAATTCATAGCTTAAATCTGTTCTTAAAAATCAAATTGCATCAGCAGTACTTTCAGCGAAAGTACTGTTGAATTTTTACACTAGCAGTACTAACCTCAGTTAGTACTGCTGTGTTCTCAGCTTAATTTAGAACAGTAATTTTAGGATCTAGTTTATCAAATTTAGTAGGACTTGAGTTTTAATATAGCTTAATATAGTTTAAGTCTTTAATTTTGTTTTCTAGCTTATTGTCTTAGCTTATTTAGCTGTCAAAAGTCATAAAAACCTGAAAACTGCAAAAACAGTACTTAGAGTCCCTAAGGATTTAAATTTGTTAATTGCTTTTAAGTCTAGATTTTATAGCTTATTTAGATGGATAAATAGTAGTTTGGTAAGTCCTTTAAAGTTTTAGAGTATAGTTTTGCTTATTAAGGGGGGCGTTTTTTGCTTACTTGGATTTTTGTGTGGTTACTTTGCTTATTTCCTGAGTTTGCTTACTTCTTGATCAATTTCAGTAGCATAAGAGTAGTTTAAGCTTTGATTTCTTTGCATTCTTAGATTAAGCACATCATAAGCTCTTTAGGACTTCTTTCCTTTTTCATTTTGAGCTAGTTCTGAGTTTTTTATAGCTTATTTTCTAAAACCAAGGGATAAGCCCTCCTTTCTGTAACAGCTTAAAGATAAGCTCTCTGTGAAACATAATTGATGAGTTTCTCAGCCCAAGTAGTCTTTATTAATGTTGTTCTCCCTAGCTTCCTTTATAACTTTGCTTCTTTGAGTTTTTCATTTTAAGCTCTTTAAAAATTTCGAATGCTTTTTGGACTTAGTTTGTTGTCGGGATAGATTTTCTGGGTAGAAAGATGTAACTTTTCGTTTTAATTGTTTTTCAGTTTTAGATACCTCCGTTAGCTTGTCAGTTTCCCCGTTAGTTCTTAGGTTTTTGCACCCATTAGTCTTGGTGCTTTAAGATAGATTTAGTTTTTTTAATTAGTTCATTAAGTTTTAATTAATAATTAGGGTTAAGTTTTAATTAGTTTAATTAAACTTTTATAAAAAGATAAAAATTAGGGCTTTTATTTTTAATAATTTTCAGCAATTTTTTCTTAATTTAGTGGAAATTTTAGTTTACATTTTAGGAATTAAAATTAGTTTATTTGCTTAATTGTCATTATTTGTTGTTTCTTAATTAGTAGTAATAGCTTATCCAAAATATCTTTGCTTCATTCAAATCAGGATCCGAACATAAGCGTGGTTTCAATTTCACTAGTCATTGGGGATAACGACCCGGGTGATCATACTTACCCGGTTTAATATACGTATTTTATATTATATTATATATATTTTTGAGAGTGAATTTTATCAAGGGTAACTTGGTAATCTTCTTAATTACTCTTAGAATTATATTATTTTGTGATATTTTTTTAAGTATAATTGACTGCGAATCAGTGACAAAGAGCGAAAATTGCCTTATCCATATCCAAGCTCAAAGCCGCTCATTACCTAGACTTTGGCCTTGAAGAATTAGTTCCATCGTTGTGGGTTGAGAGTGAACGCGAATATGACATCAGTGCGGTCTATGGCATCACTCACTGGTGGTTTAGGAGGAAGGAATTCTATATCAACAAACACAGTGAGTCCTCTGATCGTGAAGCAGTCAGATCGCAGATGCGAATTCTCAGTGTGATCAGTGTCAAGGTATTCGAAAAATACGGATACAACTACCTAAGAGAAATAATTCTACGCCGTGCTGATTACCAAGAGTACAAGATCTCAGAAAAGGATTTCAGAAATCTTCATCCAAATGATTTTGAAGATCTGTTCCTACTCAATATTCAAGAAAAGCTCAACCATCTGCACACAGTCAAGACAAGACCAGTCTTCACAAAGCTGTTCAACATGTGGTAAGAAACCTGGTGATAGGAATCGTCGTGGAGGAATACAACTCGGGATTGAAATTATACAAACAAAGATCAACCTTAAATGTCCAAATTGGATGCAGACCGACCTATTACTTCAAAGAGATTACCCGATTGTACCTAAGCCAAAGAGATAGTTGTCTACAGAGACAGAAATGATCAAAGAAAGTTGATGAGGGCATGAATGAGCTACACAAGGTTTTAAGGGGGTGGGGGAAAAATTTTTTTGGGTCGTCTGACAATAGTAAAGGAAAAAAACTGGACCACATGGTAAATGACTTTCATTGTTTGAGAAAAAAAAAACTTACATATAAGGTCATGAGAGACTTGGTAGTTGTCAGAGGAGACAGAAAAGATGAAAAGACCTTCATCACTGCAATCGAGAAAAGACTTACAGATGAGAAGGATATATCTGAAGTCTAGAAAGCTTTTGTTGGAGGAAGAATAAGAGATATTGACTACAGGCTGATCTACTGGAACACGTAGACATCCTCGTTACAATTAAAAAAGGTCAATTTTGTCTCCGTATTATGAAAAATATATTCATGCTACATTAGTAAGCTTGTTAATCTTTTGATGGACTAAGTGTAGGAGTAATTTATATCCCTCAACGATTTGAGGGGAGCAGTTCTTATGTCTCTTACAGGTCTTGCGATTATTAAGGCCACACTTTTCTCACAAATTTTATAAAATATTTAAAATCAATTGGATTCCAAAATGGTCAAAGGGTTTAAAATTTCTTGATAAGGGGAGGAAAATGTGATTAAAATATGTTGTATAATAATAACAGTGATTATTGGACTATATACTCTGCCCCAAACGTGCTAAACATTATCGAATGAATAACGAAGCACATTTTGAGGGGGAGGTTTCTGAAAAAAAACAAAAAACCGATCGACTTCAGGTACTAAACGGCTTTGATATTTATATCATAAGTACCTTAATGAATTTTAAATGGATTTATGGAAAGGAGAACTGTTACCAAAAGAACCTGACCATGCATTTTACTTAATGGAGTGTTTGGTAAGGTTAGGTACTATTCCAACGATTCAGCCATAACCGGAGGGATCTACCCAGGGACAAGTCACTAGTTAGTGTAGAAGTCCTTAGGTATTATGACATGCGAAAAGGAGGTAAAAGATGAGGGAATAAGGGAAAAGTGTTCGGACTAAGATGGAGCTAGTACTGGAATAAACACCTAACAGGTTCTAGTCATGAAGTATCGGTTAGCATGAAGGGGATTGAAGAATTAAAAAGAATTGTAAAGATAAAGGGTGTAAAGAAAGAAGCCCTCCATTAGCTTAGGCAAAAACCGGGTCAATTCATATGCTGTCAGAATCACTAAGATGATTGCTGACATTGAAGATCGACTTCATGAGATCCCAGTGATGCAATGTACAACCTCCCTAGGCCACTCAGAATCTTTCAAAGATTTCTGTTTCATTTCTCACTGAGACTAAAACAACGGGTTATATATTGGACTTTCTCACTCTGAGGTAGTTGATATAGAAAGGTGCCAATCTGATCAGCTTAGAGTACTAGAACCAAACGCAACTTATTGAGTCATGAGTCCAAGAGATCGTCAATTAATTCTCATTAGGAAACATTTTATCCAATTCTCTTGTCTTTTCACACAATGTGGAAAACAAGTCTTTCCTAAGAGTCCTACGCTTTATATTGTGATATTGCCAGAACATCCGAGTGAATGAACACGTTCAAACATGAAGAGATGGAAATCCTGCTAGAATAGCCAACATCAAACAAGCTCTAGGTAGGTGGACTTGGTGCTGATTCTATAAGAATCAATCTTTGGATGTGACATCTGGAAAGAAAACGATGGTGCGATTCTGTGTGAATCAAACTTGTTCAGTATATGATTTGACGGTTATTGATCATTTGAAAACAATCAAAACTCTCGAAGTGATACAAAAGGTCTATTTATAAGAACAATTAGAATGTTCTTGTCAAATCATTTTCTCTTTATTGCTAATGTATTCATTATCGTGGATCATTTAAAGATTTGGAGATGGAGATGGAAGGAATACCCTAGTTCCAGTATGTGTCAAGTTAATAAACGAAATGCTCAGACACGACCTACTCTTTGTTATGATGTTATGAGACTCATAAAGGTGTCAAAGCTTTCGCAAACTTGATGTCATGTATTTCTTCACAAAGTGCACAAAGATGGAGATCCTTCACAAGATGTGTCAAGATTATATTGGGCGTGATCTCAAAAAGCCTCAGATCACAGTCAAAGAAAGGGTAGATAATCAAAGATTAATATCCGAATGTACAAGATATCCAAATGATCTACGAGCTAAAGACTGATAGTGATTAAAGGTTGGTTATTTTTAGGGGTGACCTCCTTAGGGGGAGATTGTTAGATATTAGAAAAAGACCATTCGGTCAACCTGTGGTATTTTTATGTTTATTATTGCTCGTAGTTTAATAGTTAATAGTACGTTTTTCGGTATTAAGTCGGGTACGAATACTCGGTATATTGTAAGTACTATATAAGCCTCTTCTAACTTTGGAAGAGGCAAGCTAGTCATTATTTTCCATTTACAAAGAAACACATTTTCTCTCTCTAGAATATTCTCTCTAGTGTTTCAGCTAACCTAAATTTAAACATTTGTTATAAATATGTTATGTAGAGTGAGAATACAGATATGTTCCCCACAAAGATTACGGCTTTGATTGGTAAAAAATATTCATTCAAAGTTTAAGTAGATTCGTACAACGTCAAGAAGCTGTTGCTAGTGTTCACAGTCTTGCGTTTGTCTGATGATTCAGAAATTATCGAGTCTATCCGTCCCAAGGCAACTTCAATAAAGGTAGCCAACTATAACGTTATTCATAAACTATTTTAGTTTTGACATTAGCATTATCTTGCCGTAATGTAAATCATATGTTTTCTATTTATAAACTAAACATTGACATCACAGAAGCACATGTCAGCAGTTCCGTCCGTGACTCTGTTGGTAAGTGTCTTTTTATGTTTAATATTATACATTTACGAAACATTCATATTAGCCGTGTTTATTTACATTTGTATTGTTTGGTTTAGGATTTAAAATCACATACGGATGAGAACACAACACCCGTCAATATGGGTAAAATCATTGATGCACGTCCAAGTGATAAACGTGCTGCTGAGGAGGACATTAGCAGTGATTCTTCAAATTCCAAGAAAAGGGCCGTTGATGTGAAGATCGAGAAAGATGCATGAAAGATGATATTCCCAAACTTCTATGTTTTGGCTATCAATTTTAATGTTATGTCTTGAATTGTTATTTGGAGTGTATTTTTAGACAATTTGTTTCATGCTTTCTGATTGGGGAGTCCCAATCAGGTTTATCCGTTTTTAAATATTTTGAATTTGATGTTCTAAAGTGTCGTTCTGAAATGCTTTTTAATTATCTATGAATCAAATGATGTTATTGGTTTTTGATTTATGATATTGTTATTTGCATTACATTATACTTATGTCCGTTTTACCTGTGATGTTTTAAATACGACCTATGAAATAATGAAAACCTCATTCCCAAATACATTAGATTTAAACATGATGAAACAATTAAAACTTCAAAAGCAAAAACATTTCATTTTTGGTAAAGGGTTATAAAATTTGATTAACCAATGTTGTTTACATCTTTCAGGTATGGTCTTCTTAATTTAACATCTAATTTTTTGTTATAAACTTGACAAAATCTTAAAAAATTGGTACCTTCAAGTGGATCATTTTTCTACTTATAAATAGTTTGTCTAATGAAAAAATAACCAAAGCAGTTTACATCTTTCAAATAAGGGCTTTCTAATTTATTGTTTGCGATCAAGATGAGCAAGATATGTAAACTACTACAAATTGTTTCTGTCTAAAAGAAATGCTACAAGCGTCTTTCATGTACGAAGTTCAACGTGGTATGTACAATAATGATACCTATGACATGCTTTTTAGTGTCTTTTAATTGTCTATAAATTATTGATCACAAATCTATTTACTTAAATTTTCAATTGTCTATATTAGGTGTTCACGGATTATGGACATTGGCTATTAACTTGTTTGGCGCTCACCAAGACGTCCCTTTGCTATTCAAGGACCATGATATCTGAAAGACCGAAGTGGCATCGATGTTTATATAATAATTTTTTACAACTCTAATGTTTATCGAAATAATTCACGTATATTGTCTGATTATTTCTTTCTTATATTAAAAGAAATAGTTTTACATTTTGTGTTTTCTTAATTTATATTCGCATATAATTTCTTACAAATTAACTCTGTTAAAATACCATCCGCAGGAAAGCCACGGGTCTTTAAGCTAGTTAGATATAAACGGAAAAACATATTTTACTTTAAACCAATACTTTTCCCTTTTTTAAGCTACTAAATACTTAAATGTTTTAGACCACTAAAAAAATATTTCATCATATTAAACAAAAAAACTTTAACCACATATTTCTACATTTATAAATATTTGTCGCTTTAAATTTTCGACGTTATGTGCAGATACTAACCAAGTTCCCTATAAAAACCTTAGCTATTTCTGCCGGTAACTATGCCCTGATGAAATACTTACAATTTACAAGATTACAAAACACTGGAAACGAGTGTTATCGCTACACTTAAACCTTTTGAAAACCAATTTAATTTGTCCAGCACTTCAAGAAATCAAGGTAATCTTAATCAAGATATTGATTTCAATAATGTTTAGTACTTTAGACATTGTTCCTGAATCTTTATTTGGAGGGAAAAGGAAAAAGAAAAGAGGAAATAAAAAAACAATGTTCGTGAGTTTTTTTAGAACGAAGAAAAGAGAAAGGTGTGGAGGAGGGGATGAATACGTTTTATTTTAAAAACATTAATTTTTGTATTAAATAACGGATCAAGTGGAATGCAATATAATAAGTGACAATAATAATTCTATAACTCAAGAAAAACTTATCAACTTAATGAAAGTATAAACACAAGACAAAAGTAAAAGAGAGATCAAACCGGACACAATGATTTGTTCTAACATGACACAAATTTTGTTTTCGCCCGACTCACTTGATATAAATATCGCATAAAAACTTTATTTATATTTTACGATCTTTTTTAGTTTTGTCAATGACAATTATAAACTGGATTATACAAAGTTTAAAATAGACAAGTTTTAAACTAAAAGTTTCAACTTACCATTTAATCACTAATGTATGAATAAATGGATATCTCACCATTGCTTTGGTAATGTTACATTAACACCTTTTGCATGTACCACATTATATTTATATAAATGCATCACTTTTATTTTTTACACTAAGTGTAATTGAAAGTATACACTTTTATTTGTACAAGTAAACTAATCACAATTTTCATTTAGCATTAAAAGTTTACTTGCACACTTGCTAAAATACATTCTATTTTCTCAAGTGCACAACTAGACTTTTAGACATTTTATTTCATGAAGTATACTTACACATTTTATTTTATAAATATACTTTCATTTTTTACAAAATCAAAAAAATACATATTAGTCATATCAAATAGTTGACTTTTGTGAGTTGTCAAATTAAATCTTTTCAGATTTGGAAGTTGACCTTAGTAGATTTTTGAAAGATTTTTTTTTAGATTTTGGAAAGATTGTTTATTAAAATCCAAGAGGAGATCTAGTTTATTAGACCTACAGATCATTTCGTATAAGGCACAAATCTCTTATAAAGGATCCGTAGGATCCGTGAACCTCTAAAAAAGAATGACTAAAAATAGAATCCATTTTTGCACTCATCTCCTCATCCCTTGCAATACACATTTGTACATTCTCTCATTCTTTTATTCTCGGTTCATAGATCATCACCATATAATTACATATTCATTTTAGTGATTGTTCACTAACATTCTTGATAGCAAGAAGATCATCATCATCATCATCATTCAAAACTATCAGGCTTCAAAGTTTCGTAGCTAGTCTTCATATTGTAAATTATTAATATTGTTGTATATTGTACAAAATCATCATACACCATCATTGTATCAAACCACCATAAACCTTGTAGAGTGACCGGTTAGTATTTTAGTCTCTAAAATACATAGTGTGACGGGTTTAGTTGTACCCAAAGAAGAACTCAACATTTAGCTGAGTGTCAGAAAGTTGTGTAACCGACGTGTAAGGTTTTCTCCGCCAGATAAGGGAGCTTGTTGACTAGTTAAAGGATACTCTCGGGTTGGATACTCGGGGAGTGGAGTAGGACAAAGAAAGGAAGTTCTTGTAAGTCGAACCACTATAAATCCTCGTATCATGGTTTGATCTACTTTTCTTTAGATTTTGTATTTACATTATTGCATACTTATTCATATATACTTGTTGATTTCACATCAAGATTTTAAAAAGAATACTTAATATTGGTAAATATATTCACTCTCCCCCTTATAGTTTTTAACGCATTGCATACAAGATGCTTCGTTACTTAAGATTTTACATATATATTATATTTTACAACCTGGATTGATACATCGATTTTGAAAACTACAAAGATGAGAAATCTATGTAAAAACCATCACTTTCTGAATCCAATGGAATTATCTATTGGAAAAATAGATTTGAAACTTATGTGAAATTAAAAGACATAGGTCTTTGGTATATTATTGTTGAGGGTAACTTTAAAATAATCGTAAGGGATGTTACTAATGGTTGGGATGATGTTATTCCATATAATCGTTAAAATGACGAGCAAAAGAAAATGATTGTAAAAAATAATGAGGCTAAAATGATGCTTTATAATGCTTTGCCCAAAAAGGAATTTAAAGAATATTTATGTGCAAAACAGATGAAGATATTTGAAAATAATTAATAATCACTCATTAAGGCAACTCACAACTAAAAGATAACAAAATTTTTCTTCTTGTTTAACAATATGAACACTTTTCTATCCTTGAAGATGAGAGCATTGATAACGGTTTTGCTAGGTTCAATACTATTATTACCTCTCTTAAAGCATTTGACGAGTTTTTTCTTAGAGTGAGCTTATGTACGGATTTTCGTAAGGCTCTTCATCCGAAGTGGAGGCCAAAGGTAACAACCATTGAAGAATCAAAGGACTTGTAAGATTTGTCACTCGACGAACTTATCGACAACATCAAAGCCTACGAGATGGTAATGAAGAAGGACTTCAAGATCATCAAGGGAAAGAGAGATAAGTTCAAGTCCATTGCTCTAAAAGTAAAAATGGAGTCAAGTAACGACAAGGAATCCACCTCGGGAATTGAAGATGAAGAATATGCCATGGCCGTGAGCGACTTTAAAAAGTTCTTCAAAAGAGGAGGGAAGTTCGTAAGGCAACCATGTGACGACAAGAAGTCATTCTGAAAGAAACGTAACGACAAGAAAGACAAGAATGACCAGAAATATTTTAGATGCATAGATCCAAACCATATAATAGGAGAGTGTCCAAAGCAACCAAGGAACAAGAACCAAAAAAGGCTTTGTTAGTGGTACTTAGATTGGTAACAGAGAAGAAGACGAGGAGCTTAAGAAGGACGCGGTTTGTCTTATGGCTCAAGAATCAAATGAGGTATACTCAAACTCTTCTTACTATAGTGATGAAAACTCCTCTATTGATGATTACACTTTACAAAATGTGGATAATAGATTTTGTGAACTTAGTCTTAAAATCATAAACAAGAACAAATTTTTGAAAAATAAAAAATGAGTTTATAGAAAATGAAGTTTATGAATTAAAAGAGAAAATGAAAAGGCTTGAGTGTTAGCCTTATTTTTAGTAAAGTGATGGTCATTATTTATTCCTGAACCTTGTATAGGAAATCGTAGTTTACGGGAATCAGTCTAAGCTATTTGAAGATGAGAGAATTGATAACGGTTTTGCTAGGTTCAACAATATGAACACTATTCAACAATATGAACACTTCTTGTTTAACAATATGAGCACTTTTCTATCCTTGAAGATGAGAGCATTGATAATGGATTTGCTAGGTTTAATACTATTATTACCTCTCTTAAAGCATTTGACGAGTCTTTTTCTAGCAAGAACTATGTTAGGAATTTTGTAAGGCTCTTCATCCGAAGTGGAGGCCAAAGGTAACAACCATTGAAGAATCAAAGGACTTGTAAGGTTTGTCACTCGACGAACTTATCGACAACATCAAAGCCTACGAGATGGTAATAATGAAGGACTTCAAGATCATCAAGGGAAAGAGAGATAAGTTCAAGTCCATTGCTCTAAAAGTAAAAATGAAGTCAAGTAATGACAAGGAATCCACCTTGGGAAGTGAAGATGAAGAATATGCCATGACCGTGAGCGACTTTAAAAAGTTCTTCAAAAGAGGAGGAAAGTTCGTAAGGCAACCACGTGACGACAAGAAGTCATTCTGAAAGAAACGTAACGACAAGAAAGGCAAGAATGACCGGAAATATTTTAGATGCATAGATCCAAACCATATAATAGGAGAGTGTCCGAAGCAACAAAGGAACAAGACACCAAAAAAGGCGTTGTGCAAGTGTGCGGTACTTTGATGATACGGAGAAGAAGAGGAGGAGCTTAAGAAGGACGCTGTTTATCTTATGGCTCAAGAATCAAATGAGGTACACTCAAACTCTTCTTACTATAGCGATGAAAACTCCTTTATTGATGATTACACTTTACAAAATGAGGATAATAGATTTTGTGAACTTAGTCTTAAAATCATAAACAAGAACAAATTTTTGAAAAATAAAAAATGAGTTTATAGAAAAATGAAGTTTATGAATTAAAAGAGAAAATGAAAAGGCTTGAGTGTTAGCCTTATTTTTAGTAAAGTGATGGTCATTATTTATTCCCGAACCTTGTATAGGAAAACGTAGTTTACGGGAATCAGTCTAAGCTATTTGGGCCTAAGTTGCAGGCTTAAAGCCCATGATGACATCAAATAACGTCTATTTTATAGCATCATTTATCCTACGATATTAACCCATTTTGTATAGTTATTGCAAAGAATTGTTACTTAATCATTTATATTTGAGAATTGCAGTAATTATGGAGTAATTGGTGAAATATAGCAAAAGGCGCGCATTCTGGAGCTTAAATGAAGATATTTTAAAGATTACTATTCTAAAGACCAATACGCCGTATCCATCAAGGAAGATACGGCGTATCCGTGCCTGCACTCACCAAAGACCACAGAGGAATAAAGATCAATACGCCGTATCCAGAGAGACTCAATACGCCGTATTCAAGATATGGAATCAATATAATATTCTGGAAGATATCAAGCGTGGTCCCTACTCTAAGAAATCCACAATACGCCGTATCCAAACTCATGGATACGCCGTATTATAAAGAGAAAACTCAAAAAACGAGTTTTAAGTGTGCTAAATCATATTCTCGATACCTAAACCATAAAAGTCGATTTTCAGAGGAGAAAAAGAAGAGGTCGAGCAACGTATTCAATTCCATAGGAGACAACGTGTAATTCCATATACTTTAGTAATCGTTCAGTTTTTGGTATCATTCGTTAACTCGGTTAGTTTACCTTGGCTAAATAATTACTCTTGTTATTTTTTATGAGTTTTGAAGGATCTAATACCTTTCAGGTATTAGCCAATTATTTTGAAGTCTGAATGTTTGGTATTTGTTTATCTTAATTTCTTGATTTATCGTTGAAGTGCTTGTTTATGTTTATCAATTTATACTTGTTTACGCGCTTTTGTATGCGACCTATCATTCAACTTGGATCTAGTAAAGCGGACCAAGTAGATCTAGAGTCGGGATAGTCTCTACGTATAGTAATTTTTATTTATAGAATCTTTGTTCATAAAATATTGTCCTTCTAAGTCTGTTGTTGGTATTACGATTCAGGCTTAACTAGTTAATTGGATATTGCCAATGTTTATTAATTTAGTGATAGCAGGTCGGACCTAGATAATTCAACATGTAACGTTCTTGATTTATTGATAGTTGAAAGTGGACTTACTGGGTATAGATTGCATTAAGGCTAAGTGGGTAAAGTCTCTTGAGTAGGGTTTAACAAGCATCACATTCTCCTTAATCCTAAGATAGATTATAATCAGCAATAAGGATGCTTTATGCGGTATTGCTTTAAGTGTGACAAAATCAATGTGTTCTAGGTCTTAGGATGATGTAACGCCTAAGTCTAAGAATGATATGCCACCTCGAGAGAAGAAATCATTTCACTTAATAAACAAACCAACATTCTAATCGGATTAATAATGGTTAATATAATTTTCTTATATAAGGTTTGACTGCTCTTCTTCTTTTTGTATTTTAGCTTATCATGGGTAAAAGTGTCTTGAATTGATTGTAGTCAGCATTTTTTTTTATATCCAAAACAATGCCAGTCTCTCCAGGCTGTGTAAAACCACCTCTTTTCTGTTATTTTTAGGATATTAGACTGACCAGGTTTAACATAGGTTTATAATGAATAGAATTAACATAGATTAGATTAACCAAGATTTAATTAAATTTGATAGATTTAATCCTATCTTCAAGTGTTCGACACTCCTACTGTACCACGATACTATACCGACCGGGTACACTGCCCGTTAAAGTGTTTTTTTTGGTTTAGTCGGCAAAATATAAATATTTAAATTGAAATCAATAAATTATACACCAGACAACGACACATCAGCCTATTAGTTTATGTTAGAATCAACCCAATGTAAGCCCAAATGGAAATCACCCTCTCTAGGGTATAAATACCAACCTCCTAGCATGTTAGGAGGGTGTTAGTTACATTTTATGTGTGTGTAATCCACCTCATTTTCTCTCTTTTTTACACATTTCTTTCTCTCTCTAAAACTTCCTTTCTCTCTCTAAGATTTTACATCTTTGTGTGTTATGATGTGTTTGATATAGTGTAACATGTGGTATCAGTCGCCATCGGGTGGCATCGTGTGATTTGTGTGCGTTTATTTTGTGT
The DNA here is from genome assembly GCA_026074375.1 of Tanacetum coccineum. Lineage (NCBI taxonomy): Eukaryota > Viridiplantae > Streptophyta > Magnoliopsida > Asterales > Asteraceae > Tanacetum > Tanacetum coccineum. Next base: position 14,756 of record BQNB010027456.1, on the reverse strand, counting down.
TTCGTTTGTGTTTCAAAAGCCTCCATGCCACGAAAAAATTATAACATAAGTTTTAGGTGTTAAAAACCATAAAGTTTTTGTTTTTATATAAGATCTAGGCTTCGGATACTTAGTTGTATAAAAAGAATAAAAAAAACGTCAAAAAGGGTGGTTTTAGGTTATTTTTTGTGTTTGTTTCATTTTTCCTTGTTTGTGCGAAATATGTTTTTGAAGAATCATGCGAAATATTTTTGTGTAACAAGTTGTGCGAAATATGTCTGTGTAACAAGTTGAGCGAAATATGTTTGTGTAATATTTGTGCGAAATAGGTTATGTCACAATTGTATGAAATACGTAAGTTGTGCGAAACAACCAAACCGTGGGTAAAAGTGCCTTGAATTGATTGTAGTCACCAACCAAACCGTGCCAGTCTCTCACGCTAAAGGTGTTAATGCATGTGCTTCTAACCCTCAAGAACCTATAACAAAACGGTTTCCAAATTCTACTTCTTTTCTTGGCAGGTTGTCTAAATTTGTTTATGGTGCGTCGACTCGGGTTGCTCCAAGCATATGATCGGGAATCTAAAGCTTCTCATTAATTCCGTCTAGAAGTTTTGGGGAACAGTCCGCTTTGGAAATGATTATATTGCTGCAATTTTAGGTTACATCGATCTTCAATAGGGGGAATATTTTTATTACAAGGGTTTATTTCGTTGAGGGCTCTATGGACAACATTATTCTCGGTTGGTCAGTTTTGTAACTCAGATTTAGAGGTCACTTTCAGAAGAAACACATGTTTCATTAGAAATCTTGAAGGAGTTGATTTATTGAAAGGAAATCATACAACAAACCTGATAACGCACCCTCCCCTCCGGCTTGAAGACCTCCCCTTCACACTCGAAAAGGATTTACTCCCAATTATACCTAGAAACCTTCGAATAGTTTCTAGTGGCGTGAAATCATCTTCGCGATGGTTACTAGTATGGGAACTTACTACGCGAAGCCCTACATCCTTTGAGTTGGGTCTTTGATGAAACTAGGGCAAAGGTCAAGACTTGGTCAAGTCTAAACCCATGTTCTCCCTCTCTGCCAAGGTTTACCCGCCAAGACAGAGATCGTGGTACACAACCCTGTAATCACCCCTTAAATCATAGAACACCTCCACGATAACCAGTTTATGTGCAATACCTTGCTCTAGCCTAATTTTCTACCTATAAGTAGATGTCAAGGTCCCCAGGTATGTTTTATGCTACACACACCTACTTACTTACTTTATACATACACATTAAACCCTAAGGCACATACTTACTCTCACACCAGAGGTGATTTGCAAAGACACCCCCTACGCTTCACTTAACGTAGTGTTTCCATTTGTGTTGTCACAGGTTATCCGAGACTCGATATCCAGCACACACCTCATGAATCCTTCGATCCCCACGTGACCTACTTTTACGGCATGACAAATGGGAGAGAAATGACACAACTGATGTGTCGTCATGTAGGTTGTTATTTTAGTTATTTAAGTTTTACATTTATATTTTACCGACTTTACCTAAAACAACACTTTAACGGACAATGTACCCCGATCAGATGTAGTTTTGTTGGTAAGCAGGGTGTCGATCACTAAGAGTGGAAGTTAACTCTTAATTCTACTAGTATTTTATTTATCTAGGTTTAGTACTAATCTAACCTAATTATTCTAATTAAATCTAATTAAACTGAAACTAACATAAGGGTGGGGGGTGTGGGGTTTATTTTTCAGCCTAACCCGAGAACTGACACGAGTTTAGTTCTAACTATCCTAAGGTGATGACAAATAACGCACACAAGTGATTAATAAAAGATTGGGAAGCGATCAAATGTTAGGAAAATGTATTAGCCAGTTTAATCTAATAATATGCCTTGATTTTCTATTCGGTGTTTTCAATGATTGCTGTTAACTCATTGGTTGGATTATCATTACCAAAGTTAGGGTGGATCTTCTCATTAGACTAGATTTTTGTCGATAGTTATGGGCCACAAATTAAACTAAACTCTTGCCATAAAGCTCACCCGTTGATTAGAATCTATATAGAAATGTATTGGTGGTTATATTGAATCATAGCTCATGGAGGCTTTACCAACTTATTGCTTAATGGTAATTCATATACTAGTAGTCCACACCCACTTAACTACCTATGGAAACAGGACATTATGTGTAAGCCTAAGTTACCGGCTTAGTCTACACCATAGATCAAAATAGGGCTTTATATTGGTGATCCTATTCTTCTAGCTATATGAATAAGCGTTATATGTTTCTATCCCAGACTCTTAGCCTACGCCCAAACAACACCGAAGTTGCAGCGCATTAAATATATAGGACTAGACCTAGTGATGAAAGGTTAAAAAAAAACCAACAACATAATTTAATGCAAATATAACAGGTATTAAGTGATAAACATAATCAACATGCAATGAATAAGGAACAATCGATATAAAGAAAAATCAAAACATTAAATTATCATAGAAATGGCTAATACCTAAAGGTATTAGCTGATAGTCATTATAACAATACACGAGATCATAGATGAACGATTAAACATAATGCTAACCGAACGCGTATAGTGGAGTGTAGAGATTACAAGAGTTTTCCCATCGATTGGACCACTTTACAGGTCATTCATGGCTTTATAGATCTTCTACAAATCGAACTTAGTGGTTAAAAGCTTGTCTACAACTGAGTTTAGGGTTTTGTATTTATAGAGTCTGGAAAAGGGTCAATACGCCGTATCGGGCGATGTGGGATACAAGTATTGGGGATTTCTTGGAGTAAGGACCGTGATTGATATCTTTTATGTCACAACCATAAAATTTTAGACCAATATTATAACTGTTTCTGTTCATCGTTTAAACTATTTAAGTTTCTTGAGTAATTTGTACTTTTAATACAGGAAGTTATCCCGTGTCTTATATATGAAGATTCAGCTTACGGAAGTTATTCCGGGTTTCTACTTAATTAGTCTTCGACAACTAGTCGGTTTCTAACGTATTGGATTGGTATCTAAAATTTTAGAATTTTATTCGGTGTTATAACACTTTTTCGGTTTTTGCGTATACCGTAAACCGATGAAAAATATCTAAAGCATGCTAATAAATATCAAGAAAGTCTTAAGATTCTTAATTCGAATGAACTTTCCAAGAATGACAACAATTCCCCCCTTTGTTTCCCCCTTAGGCGTCCGCCCCCCTTTCCAACATTCCCCTTAAATTTTTGCTACTATTGTCCTTAAGATGCCAAGCATCCTTAATCCTTATCCATGAAGGTTCTAGGTTCAAATCCATGCAATGAACCTAGACACCAACTTTTCATTACTTAATTCAAATCACCATTCATTTTGTTCATTCATTTCCTCTCTCTAAAAACACACACTCATAATTTTCCCTCTCCTCTCCTCTCTCCCTCTTGTCATCCGCCGCCTACCACCACCACACCACCACCATCGTTCGACCTTGATCAAGATTTTAGAAGCTCAAGTGTATTCGGGATTATTTAAATAATTAGTTTTGGTATTGTTCGTGTTGTTCATTAGCTTTGATCATCCAAATCCGCAAGTTCATCTTTTTCAAATTTTAGTTGTACTTTCTTGATCTTCATAACGTTTAGAAACTAGTTGTACAAGCGGATCGTTAAAAATCAAACTTTAAAATTTACACAACCATAATGAGGTTGTGTCTTTGGTTCAAAAATCTCAAAAAAGGAAGAAAGAAAATGTTAGTTTTATTGTCGTGGTGGAACTTTTATAAAAGCATGATTTTTATAAAGCTTTTAAATTGATTTAGCTTATTTTATGTGTCTATGTTTGTCGAACACACTTACAAACCATAAAGGTTTGAACTTTATGCTTATTTATATATTATCTTATTTTCTTAGCTTATTTTATAGCTTACTTGGTAACTTATAAGGTTTTGAGCTTAACGGGTTAGATAAGTAAGCCCAAAGAGTGTAGTTTGGCTTTTGTGGGTTTCGGCCCAAGCCCAAGCCCAAACAGTGGGGTAAAAGCCACAGCTTGGCTTATTAGTGGCTTATTTATGTAGCTTATTTGATAAGCTAAAAGCTTACTTGCTTATTGGATTAATTTTCGGACTATTAGTATACTATCTATTTTGTTTAGGCTTATTGGGCCTAAAAGCCCAATAAGGACCCATTAACGTTTCGGCTTATTTTTACTACTTATTAGGACTTATGAATATTATTATTATTATCGAAATTTAGTATTTACAAAACTTATGTTGGGAATATATTAATTTGAGGAAAAGCGTTGAAAGTATTTTGGGATTAAAGTCTACGACTTTGGAAAACTAATATTTACGAACGGGTCATGTCGAAATTTTATAAAAATAGTATACTTATAATTATTTGGGAAAAACTTATATTTTATGAAACCTTATTAAAACATATTAATTATAAATAATAAATAATATATATAAATACATATTTACATTTTATATTTAAGTATTTTCTTTAAATACCGGCAGTTAAGCGTGCTCGTGCAAGGGTAGCACTAGCCTGAGTAACCTGCCTGGTTAAGTTACCGTAATTTAAATGAAAAACATTAATTTCTTCGTCAATTATTTAAAATAATTATTTTGAGTTACCGGGTAAAATGCCGAAATTTATTTATTTATAAAATTTCTAATATACTCTATACTTAACTTTGTAAACACATTTCTTCAAGTCAAAACCACTATGACTACCACACGACAACTTTATCAAGGACACTTTCTTTGTAATAAACGTATAACTACTTTCCAAACTTTTATTCGATTTCATACTTCTTTCATCGTGTAAACTCTGAACTCACGACCTTCATTCATAGGTGAAGAGCCTAGACACTGTTGTTGGTGAACACACTAGTGATCGTTCAATTCAGTTTGTTATTTCCTTAACCACGTTATGTGACGTTCATCACTCAAACGTTTTACTATATCTTTACTTAACTACTTTAGGGGTGAGAAACATTGCTTGTTTTTTTAAAACATGGAACACAATTAACCTTTACGTTTACCTTCTTCCTAGATTAGTGTTTTGATAAGTTGCAAATAGGACCAACTTGATTGCTCCGAAAACACTATCATGAATCGTTAATTTCTTAACCAAAGGATTGGTTAAGTGAGCGCGAATGTTTTAAATAGATCTATTGGGACTAATTATCCCTAAACGGGTAAGTAGCGCTTACTAGATTCGGGAGACACGAACAATAGGATATTTATATACCAGGTCGGATTTCAATAAGATGATCTTGAAGGATACCTCTAGGGTAGTTGATTTTCTTGTTTGGCATAAAATATGGTACTTTAGATTGAGCTTCGGTGTCATGAGCTTAGCGCAAAAGTAAATACTCTTTATGTGAAGTTGTATCTGTTATAGTTGTCACATGCGTGGTTGTGTACTTGGTGGTATTCTTTTTATACTATAAATTCACTAACCTATGGTTTAACAACTTTTGGGAGACTGTTTTAAGCATGTTTTCGCAGGTGCTTTTGCTAGGAGCGATACTCAAGGGCTATTTGATGTCTTTGTTGGTCGCTATGTGATATAAACCATAATTTCAATGATATATTTTTTTATTGCTCATTGTCTTTTTTTCAAAACTTAATTACTGCTTCCGCTATCTTTAATTAATGCTTCCGCTATGTTATTAACAATGAAATGGTTGTAAAACTTTATTATCTTTAAATTATGCAACGAGTAATGTATTTTCTAAAATGTACCCCTTTAGAGGTTGTTTTCTATGCTTTGTTCTTGAGATAGTTATGAAGTCACGCCTTCGGACACGTATTCCGTCCAGGCCCCGTCTGGGGGTGTGACATTTTAGAATCTTCGTGTATAATAAACCTTGGATACGGCGTATAGAGGCTCCTGGATACGGCGTATTGGACTTTGCATCTTTGTGGTTTCTTGTGAAGTGCAAGCACAGATACGCCGTATCTTCCTTGATGGATACGGCGTATAGGATGTCAGGAACAGTTAATCTTCATTTGGTCTTCGTTTAAGCTTCTGAATGCGGCCTTTTTTGCTATTCTTTCACCAAAGTAACTCCTTAATTAATGCCAATTCCTCAAATTATAAACGATTAAGTAATAATTCTTGCAATAATTATACAAAATGGGTTATTTACATGGATAAATTATGCTATAAAAGTGATGTTATTTGATGTCATCAAATATCGCCCCACTTGAATCCTACTTGTCCTAAGTTAGCCTTTAGAAGTTTATGGAAAATGTATCCTAAAGATTTTTTCCGTAAGCATTTATTGGTTCTATTACAAGTCACCACACCAAAACACCTCAAAGAAAATAGGAGATGAAAACACTCAAATCACTCAACTAATCTATGTGGTAACATGTAACTAATTCGCTCAATTGCTCGGTCGTGACGAATATTCTATCATAAGCTTGGCAAGGATACACATCTCCACCACTAGAGCTAAGGAGTAACAAGTTTATTAAGGTAAATTGGGTTTTTATAAGGCTTATAAGGGTTTAATCACTTTATTTAGTTTGGTTTCAATTTCACTAGTCGTTGGGGAAACGACCCGGGTGATCATACTTACCCGGTTTAAACATACGTATATTATATATATTATATTATTTTTGTAAGTTTTAACTTTTTACCTTAGATAAAGGTGAATAGTTGGGATTTACCTAAGTAGTATTTTTATTATATATTTTATATGTACGTAAAACTTCAATCAATGCTCGTTAGGAGCCAAAAGTTGATAGCACAGTTTAGTGTACACGCAAATTGTTAGTAGTTGATCATTACAGTTATATTAAAAGCATAGGGTTACATGAGTAACACAAACAAAATGGTTAAGCATCGCAATGTTTTTCCAGTATAAACAAAATCTGGTTTTCGTCTTTGCATAGCTTTGTTTTATCCTTCAGGTAGCAATGTGCAACATAGAAAAAGGGAAAAAATTAGTGGAACCGGGGATATGGACATGCTTTGCTTACACTTGCTGTTTCTGTGGTGATTTCATGATATAATACATAATGGACAAACTGTTTCTGTTTTGGTTAAGTGCATTATTTAGAGAGGTTGTAGATGAATAGGAATGGTTTGGTGTCATCACTTCAAAAAATATTGCATTATCTGTCGTATTGTGGCATTGGAGGGATAAGAGAAGCAAATATTTGTGTTGTCTACTGTTTTTAATGTAAAGAGCATATGGACAAATAGTTGATTGTAAAGATTACAAGTAGTTATTGTTTTGTAATGATAGGGGGGGGGGGGGAGGGGGAGATGTATGGGTGCTTGTGGCTATTTAAGGAGTTGGAAGTGGTAACATATTCACATAGTTGATTATTAGAATTTGTAGGGACTATAGGCGACCACTGATCACAGAGCTCCGCTACAAAGCCGACTCGTCGGACTGGACTGATGTTTTAAGCTATTTCTATCGAGAGGCTGCAGATGAAGACAGAAGGATTGCAACGAAACTTAACAGGTTGCGTGAGGAGATATTGATTGTTTGTAAGAAGAGGAGGAATCTTGCAGATGAGCTCATGAGTATTAGGGGAATTGTTGTTGTCGGAAAGGCTGCTGAATTTATAATCGATACTCTAAGAAAGGATAATGTTCAGGTGTCATAGTTACGTGAGGTGGAGAGTCAGATGGAATTCAGGGCTCTTGAAAAGGATCTGTTCATTCAGAAGCTTGTGGGAAACGTTCCTTATTAGAGCGTGAGAGCGGAAGACATTGTGTGTGGTTTGTAAGGTGTTTGTCGTGCGTTAAATAAATAGGCTATGGCGTTCATATGCCTAGATTGAGTCTATCTTTAATGTCGGTGTATGTTGTTTGTTTTTGAGTTTTGTAAAATATTTGGAGCAAAGTATTTCATGCACCTGCTTGGTCTATTGTATGATATAATAAGATGTTTTAATGTCATTGTTTGTGTAAACTTCTTTCGTTTAGGAATGTTAAGCTGTGTTGTGTATACATGTTAGATGTTCACACGTTATTAAATAACATGTTTCTTACCTCTGGTTTTGCTCATTTAAGGTGTAGGAAGATACTAATATCTTATTCATGGGAATTTCTGTGTTTGTGGTGGTTTATGCAAGTGGAAAAGGCAAAATAGTAATGAATTTTCAAAAAGCATGTGGTGTCTACTGCTCTTGATTTAGAGTTGGTAAAAGTTTTTGTTGTCTACTGTTTATGATATAAAGAAGATAGGGACAAATGCTTTGTAGTAAAAGAAAGGATTTAAGATTCTCAGTTGAATGTGATTTGGGTTACCAGTATGTGGACACATGTTATTGCAGTGTGCAAGTTAGTAGGCTTTCTTAGCCAGTCAAATGTGGACAAAAGTGGAATAGTGAAACCTTGTGGATGTTTTTTTGGTTAGTGTGCTTTGGATAGAAGGTGTGGGTAAAGAGGTATAGTTGTGGCCTATTTAAGGGGTGGTGAGTAGCTTGGTTTTGCATTGCAAGCTTAAACAACATAGTTGATGGCAGCTTTACCAATATGTGATGAACTACGGCGCGTAGTTAGTACGGCTGATTGGGAGCCCCAGTTCATTTTGTACTGTCAGAGAGTCATGGGCGAGGATCAGAGGTTGGCATAGCAGATAAACGCTTTGTGTGATACTTTAACCGATGTTATTGAACGAAGAGAGAATTTTGTTGCTAAGTTGGACATGTTGGTCCTAAAGTTTGTGTCGAGAAAGATGGTGGAGTTTATGAAAGAGATGCTGAACAAAGATGTTCAGAACTTGATGAAGTTACAGATACTTGGAAGGGAGTTTGAGTTGAGGGATCGCGAGAAGGATCTTTTTATTGAGAAGCTGAAGGGTAACATGAATTATTGAAGCTGTTGTTAGGATGGTGTGTCTATGAGCATGTTGAGTGTGGTTTAAATAAAATTCAAATAAAAGTGCGATGTGTATGCACATGTGAGCCCATTGTGTGTTTAATTATGTAGTATTATCTTTCTATGTTGTTGTTTCTTGTGTTGTCGTTGTAATGTTTGATTTGCTTAATGGGTACCGATGTTCATATGGATATGCAGTGCAGATTTTTATCTCTTTTGTTAAGGATTTGTATAGAGTTAATGTGTAATTTTACTTAATGATGTTAATAGCTTTCCGTTTTATAATGCCATAGCTAGATAAGTAACGATACTAGTAATTGCAAAAATAGCTGTACAATTGCCTTTTAACACTGTGAACTTACCTTTGTCATGGCTAAAGCGGTTTTGGAGCTTTTAGTCTCCTGTGCGTTTCTTGGGCTCAGCAGATTGTTGTTTGAAAAGGGCCCTCTTTGCTGATTTTACTTGTGTTGTGTCAGTTCCTTCCCATTTTTTCGGATGCTCTACGACCGTACTATAGTTCGTCGGTGGTGTCCCTATGATTCAAGAATGTGTAATAGTAGTTAGATAGTGGGCGGTTTTTATCTTTTCTGTAAAAAAACAGATTGTAAGCAACGCGTGTTCTGTTTACCTTCTTCTGCACTGGACTTTTCTTTTCCTTTGGTAGTTTCTTGTCGTTCTTCCATTGACTCTGGGGCTGGAACATATGTTGATGACGGTGTTCCTGCTATTTGACATGACATCTTATACTGATAAATGTTTAGATTGCTACAGTATATGTGTTTATTGAGTGGTTGATACTTGTCGTCTGAATTTGGACTGCTGGCTTAATGTCTAAGACGTCATCGGCTATGAACTCGCTTTCTCCTTTTGCTTTAGACGCTTCTTTTCGGGTTTCCATTGACTTTATGGCTGGAGCAGATGCTGATGATGGTGTTCCTGCTATTTGACACGACATTTATATTCAAATCTGTTTACGTTGCTACAATATATGTGTTTATTGAGTTGTTGATACCTGTAGTCTGAGTTTCGACTGCCGGCTGAATATCTAGGATGTCATCGACTATGAACTCGCCTGCTTCTTTTCCTTTGGAAGGGGCGTAATGAAACTGGAAGATTTGTTTTTTTGTTGACAATGTTGACTATCTCATTGGGTAACTGTTGTTGACTTGATTCCTTATATTTCTGTGTGAGCTCTGAACAAGGGCTACTGGTTATTTTTTCACCAGCATTTGTGAAAAATGTAAATTGTACATTGGCGGTGGCATCGTTGACTGTAGCTTTGAAATTGTACCTATTTGTTATGATCACTTGTTATTGTTACAGGACTTATGTTTAGGAGAAGTAGTGCTAGTTGTATGGATATATTTTGTGTGGAATCATACCTCTAAGTCATTGGTCTTGTTTTTCATAGTCTTCACAGGTGTAGGTGCCATTTTGTTCAGTTGAAGCTTTGCTACATTGGCTACATGATGCATACTTCCAGCCTTTATTCTCATTGACACTTATGATCATCGCTTCACATGTAAACCGTATACCCTGCAAAGGAGATGTCCAGTTATCGATAAATGCAGCTGTTATTCTAAAGTTTTTGGATTTTTTTTTCCAAACCTTGAAGCTTGTGGGGTTTTGCTGTAGCAGCCTGTCCAAAGTCTGTCTGTTCCTCATTTTTTCTTGCTCTAAGTCTTTACACCGATATTTGGACACTTGAAGAGGTGGATTTAAGTTGCATTTTTTGCTTGAACATGCATTTCATTGATTGTATATGTCGGATGTAGAATGTGTGACTGTATTTAAATGATATAATTTTTCAAGTTCTGGTTTTCCTTACACCGTGTAAATATACTCAGCTTCTGGTGCCCGTGAGTTTATGTAGTAATGAGTTGCAGGGGTAGCTGCTAATTGGATATCTGTCATTGCACATTGTGGTATTACAATTTTGTTTCTGAGTAGCAGTTTAACATCTTTAATGGTTAAACATACCTCTTTATTTGTTAACTCAGCAACAGCTAACAACAATGATGACTGAGGGTGGTAGCTTCTGAATCTCTTCTTTGTTAAACTGTTTTGCCATGTCATCCCACATTGTAAACTCGGTGATGTTTCCCCCTGCATTAGAATAATTGTATTTGTGAATGGTGTGTGCAAATTTCTTGGTATAACCTAGTTGGTCAGAAGGAATACTCACTCCACGTTTTCAATGTCCACATTCCGTCGGTATTTTTGAGCCGTGCTTGCATCTCTAGAGGGTAGTACATCGCTGATAGATCTAACGCATCCCAGGTAATATGGTGATTTTAAGTATTAGCAGTTTATTTATGTGTTAGTAATAGTTCGGATATGTGTTTGTGTTTGAAATATTGCTGTATTATGTGTTACCTGTTAGGATTGGATACATCATTTTTGAATTTTCATCTCGGTAAGGAACTCTTAATAGTAGCTAGTTGTATGCTATGAATTCAAAGTGGTAGTCAGGGAAGTCAGATTCTTTCCATGTCAGAGTTTCAAACTTTGTGATTTTCCCTGCCTGCAAAGGTAGAGTGGCACTTGTGGCTTTTAAACCTCATGAGCTGTATCCTATGCATCTAAGCATGTATCTTAATGATGTGTCGTTGTGTAGGTGTTATTTTATGTATCAAGTTTTACTATTTATTTTATGTCGACTATACCTAAAAACAACCCTTTAACGTGCAGTGTACCCGGTCAGATGGAGTTTCGTGGTAAGTAGGGTGCCGGTCACTGAGAGTGGAAGTTAACTCTTAATTCTACTAGTATTTTATCTATCTAGTTTTAATACTAATCTAACCTAATTATTCTAATTAAACCTAAACTAACACAAAGGGGGGTTTTTAGCCTGAGAGACTGGCACGAGTTTAGTTCTAATTATCCTAAGGCGATGGCGAATAACGCACACAAGTGATTAACAAAAGATAGGGAAGAGGTCAAATCTTAGGAAAACGTATTAGCCAGTTTAATCTAATAATATGCCTTGATTGTCTATTCATGCAATGATTGTATTAATTCGTTGGTGGTATATCATTCCAAAGTTAGGTGGATCTTCTCCCTAGACTCGAGGTTTGTCGCTAGTTAATCCTGTCACAATTAACCTAAACCCGCATAAAGCTCACATCGTTAATTATAATTTATCTAGGAAACTATATTGGTGGTTATATTGAATCCTAGCTCATAGAGGCTTTACCAACTTACTGCTTAATGGAAATTCATATACTAGTAGTCCACACCCACTTAACTACCTATGGAAACAGGACGTTATGTGTAATCCTAAGTCACCGGCTTAGTCTACCTATCCACTTAACCATAGATCAAAACAGGGTTTTCTATTGGTGATCCTATTATTCTAGCTATATGAATAAGCGTTATATGTTTCCATCCCGGACTCTTAGCCTACGCCCAGACAACACCGAAGTTGCAGCGTATTAAATATGTAGGACTAGACCCATTTGAATGATAGGAAAAACACATAATTAAGCACATAAACGGGTATGAAGTGATAAACATAATCAACATACAACAAATAAGGAACAATCGATATAAAGATAAATCAAAACATTATATTATCATAAACATGGCGAATACCTAAAGGTATTAGCCGATAGTCATTGTAACAATACACGAGATCATAGATGAACGATTAAACATAATGCTAACCGAATGCGTATAGTGGAGTGTAGAGATTACAAGAGTTTTCCCATTGATCGGACCACTTTTTAGGACCTTCTTGGCTTCTTTGATCTTCTGGAAATCGGAATTGGTGGCTAAAAGCATATCTAAAATCGTATTTAGGTTTTGGTATTTATAGACTCTGAAAATTGGTCGATATGGCGTATTGGAACTCAATACGGCGTATCAGGGTTGCTTGGCGTGGGCTCTAAGAATAAAATATTCCCGAATTTTCTTGAGCTGGTATGGATACGGCGTATCAGACCTCCTGGATACGGCGTAACGGACCTCCTCGATACGGCGTATCAGACTTATTGGGTACGGCGTATTGAGCTCCTTCGGTATGGTGTATTAGGGTCCTTGGGTACGACGTATTGGGCTACTCCGGTATGGTGTTTTGTACATCTTGGGTACGACGTATCGAGCTTCTTGGGTACGGACTATTGGCTGAAAGTGTGCTTTTCTTGATATTTAACCAAAGTATAATATACGACGTATATACTGATTTAGATACGGCGTATTCTTCAAAGTCAGAAAATTGTCTTTTGATTCGTCAAAGTCTTGGATACGCCGTATAGGTCTAGAATAATACGGTGTATTTGCTGTCAGATCAGTAGACTTTCTCGAACTCTTCATTTATGCTCCAAAATGTGTGCCTTTTAGCATAACTTCACCAAGTACTCCATAATTACTGCAATTCTTAAATACAAACGATTAAGTAACAATTCTTTGCAATAATCATACAAAATGGGTAATATACATGGGATAAATGATGCTATAAAAGTGACGTTATTTGATGTCATCAAATATCCCCCACTTGAATCCTACTTGTCCTCAATTAGCCTTTAGAAGTTTATAAAAATGTATCTCTAAGGATATTTTCTGTTAAAGCATTTATTTGATCTATTACAAGTACACAACCAAACACCTCACGAAATAGGAAGATGAAAACACTCAAATCATTCAACTAATCTATGTGGTAACATGTAACTAATTCGCTCGATTTCTCGGTCGTGACGAGTATTCTATCATAAGCTTGCCAAGGATACACATCTCCACCACTAAAGCCAAGGAGTAACAAGTTTACAAAGGTAAATATGGGTTTTTATATGGAAAGGCTTACGGTTGATCATTCTACAATCTTTCACCAGAAGTACCAATCTAACAGGGCAGCTGAAGCACACATACATGGCCGTAATGATGGAATAGACATGTGTGTTCGATCACATCCCCATTCGAATTTAACCAACTGTTAGGATGAATAATGATATAGGGTAGGAACCTTCTAACTTTCATCAAAAGTCGTTGTTAGCCCTAAAATATGGTGACTAATCCGGAATTACATTTATCATTTATAGTCGGGTCGGGTTAGTTTAGCTAGTCGATATCGGGACTATAAATACTCCCTCCATACTTCCATGGAGGGGTAGGAGTTCACATTGTAAAGTGTGAGTGTGTGTGTGGTTCCTTTTTCTCTATTAAACCACACACATACACAAACACTCCTTCTCTCTTCTTTTTTCTATCTCTTCTCTTTTCTATCTTTTCTCTCTAATAATATGGATACTTTTCTTTTCCATTTTACCAAGCCTCCGGATCATTGTTAAAAGGGTGAATCTATACTAACAATTGGCATCAGAGCATAGGGGGAATCCGTGTTGTTTATCTACTGATTATTGTGGTTAAACAAGATCAAATTCGTGGTCAAAAAGAAGTCAATAAAAAAAATCAAACCTGAATTTTTGTGCTTAGATGTGTGAATGTTTATGTTATTAAGCAAGATCTAGGCATAAGGTAGCTAATTGTGCAAGAGAAATCAAGTTAAAAGGTCAAAAAGGGTGATTATAAGGCGATTTTTGGTGAAAAAAATCGTATTTTTCTAGGTTGCGTTTTGACAAACTGGAAAAGTTCTTGTTGCGTTTTGACTTTTTCTTGTTGCGTTTTGATTTTCTTCTTGTTGCGTTTTGATTTTCTTCTTGTTGCGTTTTGATTTTTTTATTGCGTTTTGATTTTTTTATTGCGTTTTGATTTTTTTATTTTTTATATTGCGTTTTGATTTTTTTTAAATATTGCGTTTTGATTTTTTTAATATTGCGTTTTGATTTTTTAAAATATTGCGTTTTGATTTTTTTTTTGCGTTTTGATTTTTTATTTTTTAGTTGCGTTTTGATTTATTGTTGCGTTTTGATTTTTATTTTTTTTGCGTTTTGATTTTTTTCTCCTTGCGTTTTGATTGTTCTTGCGTT
>BQNB010027455.1:0-57620 GCA_026074375.1 Tanacetum coccineum | reverse complement strand
GAAGTTCCCAGTATAGGGAGGGGGAATAGCATGATACTCTTCTCCTGATTTGTACTTATCATTCACCTGATTATCAAACACTTGACTATCATAACCTACACCAGTCTTGAACTTATCACTTACTTGACTATCTATCTAACAGTTTGCTTAGATTCTTAGATGAATTTTCAAACTTTTCTAAGGTATGTTTTAAATCATCTCTTTTATTTTTAGCCTTTTTAAATTTCTTTCTAAGCTCTGTTAGTGCATTATCTCTCAACATAATATCAAGTTTTAAAATCTTTATGTCCTCTACAAAAACAGCCGCATTTTTTTTATACACATCTAGTCAAGCCTCTATAGATTCTAGACCTGCTTTATAAGCTCCTACATTTAATTAAGACTAATTAAAATCTTTTGTCAGATTATCGTAATGTTCTTTGAGAGTTTCATAAGATTTTAAACATGCTTTAGAACAAGTTGATACCTCATTGTCTGAGCTTAAAGAACTTGAAGAAGTGTAAGCCATAAGTGCAAAATTGGTTGGACCTTCTTTTGCTTGGTCATTCCAATCATAGCCAAATCCATCATACTGAGACACTAAGTCATTAGAAGTAGTTTCCTCAACTGGCATAGTCCTTTTGGTAGGCTCCCTGTTCCTGCTGTCTTGATTCTTGGGTGCCTTACACTCCCTAGTAAAATGACCTCTTCTATGGCAATTATAGTATTCCACCTTGGTCTTGTCAAAGCTAATGGTATCAGTCCCATTAACAACTAGATTCCTTCCTGTCTTCTTGGGAAATCTTCTTTCTCTCATTGTCAGCATTGCCATCTGCCACTTCAAGTCCATCTCCTCTAAATCATTAGGATTAATTTGCTTTAGGTCTTCATTGTCTAATTGTGAACTGTTGGACTAACTAGCAAAGAATGAGTAGATCACAACATCACTCAGACTATCAACATTTGATACCACCTAATAGAACCTAAACACGTGATAGTTCTTAGGATCGTTTAAGCTCAGATTGTTTAGATCTTTATATCTAGGATTAACAATAACATTGAACATAACATATGTATAGCGGAATTAACATAAGAACAATGATATTGTAATAAGATTTCTTCGTTATCACTCCAAGCCCCAATTATATTTGATCAGAATATAACGGTTACAATTAATCTATAACATGATCAAGTTACCTTGACCTTGTGGCTACACCACACAACTAGACATCTACATTTTCCCTTGGGATACACATACATACGTTTTTTTGTGTACACCTAAACTACACGCCTGGAACCTCTTTTTATAACATAATGAGTCTAAGACTTACAAAGAAAGATAAACATTAGACAACTAAATCATTTAAACATTAAGGAATATCTTCTGTTATCTTTATCTTCTTATGGAGATCTTCCAGAATCTTCATCTTTTGTAGAATTCCATCTACACGACTTAGACCCTTGTGTTTCATTATTTTGTATCATCAAATCTAGAATTCCTAACAATCTTCCCTTATTTGATGACGACAAAACAAATAAACAGTCTTGTGTGAACTTCATCATAAAGCCTTAATAAATCAATGTTTCCCCTGAAATTGAGGTCATGGATCTCCCTGAATGAAACAAACTTCCCCTTAATTCAGATTTCCTTTGTAACTTGCTCATATCACCACACATAATAAGCTGCAAATCATATCTCTATAATCTTCTTCCCCTTTATGTCATAATCCAATATTGGTCTTGTGAAGATAAGCAACTTGAATCATTACAACTACAAACCATATACTACACTACTAATCCATCCTTCCAATGTCTCAAATTACCCTCCATGACGCATAATAAGAATAATGAATTCAAGACAGTAGAAACTTAAACTAGCAGTAGTAATAAACAACTAGTAGTAGTGATTGAAACCTTTCACCTCAAGTGGTGCATGAACATATCCTGATGGTTAAATGTTTTGTCAATAAGCTTCCCCAGAAACCCATATGTTACCCATCTCTTGAATCTTCAATTCTGTAGGCTCTATGTAATGATTACTTAATGCAGAAAATTAAGTATAACGAACTTGATGCTGAAGTAGAATAACCCAGACTTGTGTCTTATATCTTGTACTATCCATGTGACGTCAAACTCATACTAAGACCAAAGTATAAGTATATCGCAACCTCTTGACAAAATCCTCATCTTCTATGAGACACATAACCAAAGTTATAGCAAATGTGAGCATTAAGCACCAAAAGTTTGTAGATCACACACCATTGCTAGATTTGACAAGTCTTTGTCACAACGGTGTAAGCACGAACAACTTACCTTTAAACGTTGTAAGCCGTTTAAGATATGATAAAAACATGTACCCAAGTAATTCCACTTCACCTTCAAATAAGTGATAAACAATCCTCTCCGTAATTAATTGTTTCAATTAATTCCAAAACTAGCCATATAACATTTAAAATCCTGTTCCAACCGAGATCCAATCATGTGTGTGTTGTCTGATATCGAATAATGCTAGCAATTGTAACTTCTTTTAGCAGCAGAAACTTAATATTGACAGCATTAAGTTTCCTTTACCATCTGTGAACAGCAGCAGTATTTAATAGCAAACTCCTTAAACACAAGAAACCTGATGTATCTTCTTATATACCCAAAACTGCAAATCCAAACTTTTTGCTTCTTACAAAAACCAAATCCAAAAACCTTCACATCACATTAAAGATACACCAGCAACATGTTTTGTTTATATCATATTCCATATGAGAATGAACCCATGCTACCAGATATAAAGGTATCCAAATCCATTCACAACCAGAAACCACATATCTCATCAACAAGATCTTTCACTTTAACCATACTACCTTTTTCACAAAGCAAACTTACTTCTTTTAATGCCTTAACAGTAGTAATAATGAACCAAGCTGTATTAACAATAAACTAGCAGTATTAATCTTGGCATCACAAATATATACTCACAAGCACAAGGCAAGCATCATTAATAATCAAATTGGCAGTATTAACTTCGATTGCTGCCAGCATTAACTTATATTGGAACCCAAGCAACATTAACTCATGGAAGCAGTATTAACATATCTTGGACGAGCAATATTAACAAGCATGAGCAGTACAATCTTGAAGCAACATTAATCTTCTTTGACAGTGGTAACATAAATTAGCAGCTCGAAGTAGATTAGCAGCATTAACATTCTTAGGGTTATCCTTTATAAGATAAGAATTAATCATCCCTGTTTATCCTCATCAGTAGCACTAGCCCCACTTGTGTTAAGACCATCAATATCCACCCCTTTATGAATTACACTAGCATCAATAGTAACACCAACAACATTATCAGCAGGTGTGTATGAAGTCTTATTCAAGATTAATTTTAACGATCAATTACCCCGTGAGTTACCAACTCTCTTAGCATCAAGAGAATTATTCTAAAGAAGTTTATTAATTATCTCATCCATAACCCAAAACCACACTACGATAACAACAACAATACAAGATCAGTCCAAGAATCAAAGATGAAACCCTTCGTTGCCATTTGTTGATCCCATTCACCATTTGTGTTACAGCCTATATTAAGGATACGAATCAAAAATAGGACAACGATTTAATATTAAAGGATAAGAGGTCGCTTTGACGGCTAAAAACCCTAACCATCGTTAAAACCCTTGCTTCAAAACAGGTTTTGAAACAGCCTTCAAACTCATTAACTCTTCTTGCTTGAATCCCATGAAGTCATGTAGTCTTTCTGCTTACTAAATTAGATCAAACCCTTACTGTCATCGAAATTGATTAGTTACCGAATTAGGGTTTGAAAACCCTAGTTTACCGAATTTGATAGTTTACCGAAAATGAAAACAGAAAATCAATACTTCTTTACTACTTTAAATTCGATTGAAAAACCATGTTAGATCCTAGATCAAGAGCCCCGTGGCTCTGATACCACCTGATGATCCCAACTTGAATAGATCTTGCTTAGCTTGTTTAAGGCTTAGTTGTATTAGATAAATCTAAGACAACTATGGTAGAAACTTTGATTGAATATATTAAAGATTATGCAGAACCTAGTCTATGATACAAAGAAGAATAATCAATAAAACAGTAACAAACAAGATTGTATAATACCAAACTTTAAGCCTCAATATATTAATATGAATACTCTTGACAGTGTTAGGGTTATATAAAACCTTGAAGCTAAAATGACTATCTAGAATGAGATGATAAACTACATACCCTAGGGTCTCCTTTTATACACCAAAGAACCCTAATGGGCTTACAATACATTTCTAATCTATCATATCTTTTCCTAAAATATCTCATTCTTATCACATAAGCAGTACTAACATATACACTAACAGTAGTAATATTCTCTAACAGTAGTAACTAATACTAGCAGTAGTAACTTTACTACTAGCAGTAGTAATGACTTAGAATATTTTCTCTGAACTTCACCAGCAGTAGAAACATAACCAGTAGCAGTAACAATCATAATTAGCAGCAGTAACTTCAACAGCACTAAGAAGACTTTTAATCCCAACAAATTCTTTTGGTCAAGGTTCGTTTGAACTCTCGGCAAGGAGCTGAGTATACTTGGGAGTGAGAAGATCAATTCAAGACTAAGTACCCGTAACTTTTCTCCTTCACCTCGTCTGCAGTCGCCAGTTGAACTCTGGGGACCAGAGTTCTGTTAGGGGGATCGACTGTGAGAATTCCTATTTTCAGGTAAATAAATTATTACATTTTACCCAAAAAGATTAAGTATCTCCTTACTAGGCCACAACCTCCACCTCAAGTCCAATGTGACTACCCTCCAACAACCACATCTGCTCCAAACTCTTCATCAACAACCAACTAATCACATCTTATGCATACTTTTCTTGCTTTCAAATAATCGTCCACTTTTTTTTTGTGTCGCAAGCAAGTCTAAAGTTCTTCTATGGCAACTTAGGATCTTTTCTAGTTTAATTTATGTTTTGATATGCTTCTAAGCATATTATTTGATATATGCATGCGTGTGTTTTACCCACAATCTCTTTAATCAATGAATGATATTTTGTCTTAATTATTGATTAATTGATTTTATGGCAAATTATAATACAAAATATTGCTATATTTTTCCTTCTAACTTGCTACATGTTAGAATATATTTTGTGCTTCTAACTTTTTTTAGTAGCAAAGTTACCATAGCTCGATTCCTTGGTGCCCTCGAACGAGTGGGAGCACACATCAAGGGGGAGCTTTGATGCCGTCGATTTTACTAACTTCACTCGACGAGGCCTTTTTGATTCTACAAAAAAGGGGGAAAATGAACATAAACTCACAAAATACTTGTTTAAAAATAATTTTACATTTAATGAGTTTAAATTTTGTAATCATCAAAAAAGGGGAGATTGTTGACAGAAATAATGCCTAAAAACATTATTAATAATCACAAAATATAAAAACGTTCAATGTAAAATTAAACGTAAACAAGTAATTAGTAGTAAATTTTCATTTTAAAAATTATATCACTTAAAGGTATGAATAAATAAATGCTTAATGCATTTTATGATCAAAGGAAATTTTTATTCAACCTCACACTTTTATAAAATTGTGTAAACATTTTATAAACATTAGAAAAAACATTCTATAATACAAAAGAATGTTTATTCAAAATAAACATTTTGAAATTCAAATTTGTTAGCCCTTAAAACGGCTAGAGAAATTCCAGAAAATTCCCCACACTAAAGACATAACTAGTGAGCGCCTAGTTCCTAAGGGCGCTCCCCCTTTAAATACCACGGGCGGCCTCGCGCATAAATTTAATGACCGGCCGACCTATTTAAGGGGACCGCCCCTAAGGTAGACGCTCATCTAGTTGTGGCCTATAAATACTGGACTTTCCCACTATTTTCCATCTCACTTTTGCACTCAAATTCTTTCTGCTATTAAACAGCGTCCGTATACTCCTGTCTCCGAAAATCATTTGATTATTTACTCTATAAAGCTTTGATTCCAGTGATCGCAAAGCTTAATTCTTCAATTGCAACAGAGAAAGATACTGTCCATTCAGTCAAGTGAAGAAGTATTTATACCTTATGTGTCATAGCAAGTCTATATGGCAATCCATACATCATAGTTATAAAACATTTGTATAATCTTGTATTTGTTGTGTAGTAGTTAGAGTGCTAGGCGATCTTGTAAGTAACGTTAGAATCGTGGCGATCTTACCAAGTAGTGTTTAGATAGTTTATTGATAAAAATAGTGTGGTAAGTGAAGTCATTGAAGTTATGAAGAGTGTTAGTGAGAGTTGTAGAAGAACGTAGTGAAATGATTGTGAAATAAGAATTATAAGTTTGAGAAGTTTGTGAAAAGTTGTGAATCAAGTATTGAAGTTCTGTAGATTGTGAAAGATTGTTTCTAGCTAAGATTAAACTACGGACATTGAATGGCTCTGTGTCGTACCAATCGGATGTCAGAAGCAACAGTTGTGTAAACATGTGTATTTCTTATTTCTGCGCCGATAAAGGAGCTGTTGACCATAGTTAAGAAAACTCTCACGGAGTTAGGTGCTCGGATAGCGTGGAGTAATGGCTAAGAGAGTGCTTCGTTAACGAAACCACTATAAATCCTTCTGCGTTGTATGGTTTTGATTGTTTCTTACTCTATCTCTTGTGTCTTACATTATTTCCTAGTGACATCATATCAATTGTCTAGATAAGCATATTGTTCATATTGTGCAAGTATTGAATTCACATAAATTCAAATCTAGAATTTTTATAAACACTTTAAAACCTTAAGATAAAAAGCGGTATACTATTCAACCCCCCTTCTAGTTTTCCAAAAAGACCAAAATAACAACCAAATAAGCTCAAAACCAAAATAGAAGATAAGATAAGCTAATAAGCTCTTTTAAAGATTCAATAAATAATAAATAAGCTCAAAATAAGCAAACGAAAACCAAATGGGCCAAGCCCTAGATCTCGTCTCCTTTTTCCTTGTTGGGCCGAAACATACAAAAGCCCAAAACCACCAAATAAATATTTTCAATTAAGCTCAAAAACAAAGTAAGTTAGAAAATAAGCTCGAATATAAGATAAGCTACCAAATAAGCCACAAGATATCAAAATAAGCCAAATAAGTCATGGGCCGAGCCCATGGCTCTTCTTCTTGACTCACGGTTGGGCCGAACCAAACACAAACTCAAAAAAACCAAATAAGCCCTAACCAAGCTTATTTTTAAGCTAGACCTCCAAATAAGCATCAATAAGCTCTAGACTCCAAAATATTTCTTACCACAACAACCATGATATTAAGATGACCACTTTTGTTTCCTTTCTTTTTGTCCTCGCCAAACCAAACGCACCCTTATTAACTTTTGTTTTAAAATTTTAAGTTTCGATTTGAAACAAACGACTTGTACAACTTACTTAAGATCATCATAATAACCATAAAAGTATAACTATTTAAAGATTTTGAAGACTTACAAGATTTATGGTTTTCGGTTGGAGGCTAGACACAAGAAAACAACCCAAATGTTATTTTTGATTACCTAAGACCACTAGAAATCAACCCTAGAATGTTTCTTGACCCTTTGATCTTGATAAACTTGAAAAATGGTGGGTTCTTGCTTCCCTTGGTGCTCATCCAGTTACAAAGAGAAGAAGGGAGAGAGCGAGAGGCGGAGAATGAAGAGCATCAGATGCAAAAATCAAGAAGAAGTAAGAGGAGATAAGGATAGACGTTACCCACATTTGGTTAGGCATTGATTATTGAAATGTTTATGATGAACACCTACAAATTTCCTTCATTCTGGTTATTGGTAGGCTCGGGGCATAGTCTCTGAATTTATTGTGTCATTTTCTACGATTATAGCCTACGCTTGTAGAGGAGGAAAGAGAGAAGGGAGCAAATAGAGAAAGCAAATGAAGGAAGAGCAATACAGAAGAGAAGAGAGGAAGAGAGAGGGAGGGAGAGGGAAGAGAGGTAAGACAACAGAGCGGAAAGAAGAAGAACAAAAGGAGAAGTTAAAGCCAAAGATCAACGAAGTAGGGAGAGGGAGCACTAGAAAGAAGACATGAAGAGTTATTTGGGGAGAAGGAGGAGAGATGAGTGAAGGAAGGGGAGAATAGGGAGGAGGAAGATGGTAGTCGTGAGAGTTTTTTGTATAAAAAATAATACTCTTCTACTTCGAGAGGTTTAACTGTCATCCTTCCGGCTATTTACATAGAGTTCTCTCAAGTTAAACTAAAGAGATGAGTAATGTGTATATAAAATAGAATATATTAGATATAAACTATATAAAAGTAATTTTAAAAAATAGAAAAAAAAAGTGAGACTAACAGAAGGAATCACTAAGATAGAATAACACTTATCGTAGTATCGACTAATTATGGTTCTTTTGGGAGGAGAGTTAACAATATTGGCTGTGTTTCTTCTTTGTTATATTTGGGTATTTAACAACTTTCTCGGTTATCTGTATGAGCGAGGAGAGGGAAGAGAAAGAAGAGGAGAGGAGAAGAGAGAGAGAGAGCACAGAGAGAACAAGAAGAAGGACAGGAGAGAGAAGAGAGGGAGAGTGATGAGGAGAAGTGAGCACGCGAACAGGGGAGAGAAAGAGAGAGCAATCAAATACAGCAGGCGAAGAGAAGGCTCTGGAAGAAAACGAGAGAAGGCTCCACTTTTAGCCTTTATTTTCGTGACTTATAATGTGTATTATTCGGATTATTACCCTCATCGATACTTCACTTTTTCCTTTGTGAGTATTGTACTGTGAGATCTAGGCAAGAGAAGAGGAAAGATAGAGAGAGAGAGAAAGAGGCGGAGAGAAAAAGAAGAGAGAGGCAACATACTAGAGCTCTAGCCGCTATTTTGATCGAACTCTAGTCACTTATTTGTGCAGGGTTTAATTTTTCTAATACTATTCTACATTTAGTGTATGTAATGAGGAGTTTTTTTTTTAACTCTGCGGTAGTTTCTAGGAGATGATCTTTCATTGTCGGGAGATGTGAATTTTTTTATCCTCGTATTTCGGTGTAACTCTCGTCTTCCCTCCACAGAGTCTTCGAAACTAATCCCTTTAAGAGCAATTGTGTTCGGACTACTGGATTAGGTCGAGTTTCGCAACTGTTACTTAGTGACGAGTTTTTGGTTTGTGATGTTTGGAAATGCAATGTATGTGAGAAATTTTGAAATGTATAAAGGCAAAGGTGGAGACTTACATGGAAGCAAAAGTTTTGCCCCTTTGTCTCCTTTGTGGTCCGGTCATAGTACAAGAGGGGACAGGAATCCGAATGTTTACGAAATGACTCACAAATGCTAAAATGCGTTAAGATACCTTAAGATCGACTAAGAAAAGATTCTTAGTCGTTTATTTACTTAGTTGTTAAACTCACGCAGTTTTCCATTTTTCTGACTAGTTTCTAGACGTAGTTCTAAGATTCACATTTTAAGACAACCGCTAATAAGAATCATGAAATAACTTTCTTAAAATAAGTTTATTAAGTTCACTCCAAGATAACTAGATATACTTTAGTTAACTGCCGTGCCGGTACACGCTGCGTGACGTTTTTCGCTGAACATGGGATATCTTCCCGGTTAAGAATAAAATGAACACACAGACATTAAGATCATGTAAGCTTTGACTTTAAAGATTCATAGATTTACTAACAAGATGCTCGATGGACGGTTAACCATAACCATTTTGCACAAGAAAAGTCAACAAAAGTCAACTTTTCAGATTTCTCAAAAGAATTGACAAGATCGAAGAGCGAAGTTTATGTAAACTTAGTATTTTTAAAATACCAAGATCCAGGAAAAGTTACTGGTTATCACAATGTTAGAGCTTTTTTATAAAAAAAATGTAGCATTGCTTCGCTGTGTTTGAGCCTTGTGTGATTCATCACTCTATGAGAAATGTGTTATGAACCACGTTGTCGTCATGGAAGAATTATTACTTCCTCTTATGGTTTTGATCTTCACTTTTGTAGTGTGTGTGGTATCAAGAAGACGACGTAAAAATTGTGGTGTTCATTTGAGAAAATAGTGAATGGCTTAACGCCAAGGTATTTGAGGTCAATATGGTTAACCCATTAGTATAATTTATTGGCTTGACATTTGTGTCACTTTGTTAAATTTGTGTGATGATATTTTTTCACTAACTTTGGTTTAAGACCGAAAAAATGCATTTTATGAGAATTAAATATAGAGTTGGGATTGAAGACACATAATCTGGGGTGTGTGTGTGTGTGTGTGACACAATAAGGGGTTTGCTTATGGGACTCTTCTTATTGTTCATTTTATTAGGACGATTTTTTGAGTCGCATAAATTGATTTTTGTCAAACGGGGACATGTTTTGGGCAAGAGAAAATGAAACTATGTGTTTCTTAGTCTATAGCATGCTAGACTTGGATTTGTTAATTATAAATGCGCATTGTAATTAACATACATAAACATACTCTAATTTCCTATCTAATATCTATCTAATATACTAAAAGATTGAGCCCTTAAATTTAATGGGCAATAGTCAAATTATATAAAAGTTAATGCAGGACCTGATTGAATATGAAGCACTTATATTATCGTAGCAGTTATTGAATGTGGAGTATTCATGATTAATGCTTGAACTTTAAATGGAAGATGAATATGAAGTGTTATGCATTTGTAGATATACAAACCATCCTCAAATTGATAACCCCATGACACTTGAGTTCTTCCCTGTTAAAAACCGATGCATTAACTCAACAATGTAAATGATACTTGGGCCCCTGGTTCACTTTATAAGTAACAATCTAAAAGCAACGAAAGACAGCAATGAGCTATGAAAGAGAACAATCTGAAAGCCCATGGTTCACTTTATAAGTGACAACCGGGTAGAGGAATCATAGCAATGGCTGTGTTTTGTGTGTTCAGTGGGTTTCTTCTACCCAGTGTAATTGGCTAACATAAACATTCTATGTTTAATACTCATTTTTTACAATATGTCTCATGTCTAACCAGTTTTGTTGTTGAATTTGATCAAGGCCTGTGCAGCCAGAAACTAGATACTAGCAACATAATTTGTTATAGGAATACGGGTTGACGAGTCCATCAAAGTATTAGTAGAAGGTGAATCACAAAGGTCATTCCAAGCAATCAAGTGAATTGTAGAAATATTACGATCAACAACAAATGCAATTGAAGAATATACCTCCAAGCCAATCGAGAGCAGCAAGAAAAATCAAACACGAGCACGGACACTAACTCGAATACAAACGGTAAGATTCAATGTCATATAGATCGTAACCCGGAAACAAAACACGAACAATAACCTTGAACTGTAGCGATGAATTCCATAAATTCAGTCCTGACCAACTTGAGAATTGTTGATCATGATCCCTAAAACCCAAAACCACCATGGTTGAACCTTCTTCCCCTGTCGATCACACCATCGATTCCCATTACCATTCTGATATGGGTATGATTCTAGAATACACAAACAACACCCATCTTCAAGACTAGTTGGTTACCCGCGCATAGCGGCGGTAATAGAAAATTTACTAACTCAACTCTTTACGCAATTTCTTACCCGCTTAGTAATTTCATTCCACAACACTTTAAATGTATGTGTTCGTTGTATGTGTTCGTTTGGGTTTCCCGTAGCTTTCCCGCAACACCATATTAACATCATCATTCTCGCATATAAAGAGACAACACACTCTCCGAAAGTATATAGTTTTAACGTATCAAATTTATATTTAATTAAGGTTAAAGTTGTAAAAAATATAAATCAAATAAAATAAACCATCTTAAAATGTAAAAAAAATATATATTATAAAATATAACAAAAATGTATGTGAAAATTAAAGAGCACAAAATTTTAAAAAATATGGTGCATAAATTCAGTCCTGGCCAACTTGAGAATTGTTGATCATGATCCCCAAAACCCAAAACCACCATGGTTGAACCTTTTTCCCTTGTCGATCACACCATCGATTCCCATTACCATTCTGATATGGGTATGATTCGAGAATACACAAACAACACCCATCTTCAAGATACACACCAACGACCATTGTATAAGAAGAACAAGCAGGTTTATGGTGGCAAGGGTTATAAAAGGTTGAGCAAGAAGACTATACCTAATAAGTTGAAAGCTAACAAAATAGCCCATTCAGATTGGCCCAATTTGAAAATATGTAATCGGCTAGGTAAGGTTGTTTTATGTTTGCATACTTTGGTCATTAATAATAGAGTAATTGTTAATTAAAAAATCTTTTATTATATAAAAGAATTACATGAAAGGTTAGTTGGGAATGTGAAAAGGCAAAAAAGGGTTAGAAAAAGAGGGAAAGCGACGAAGAAAGATTCGGCGTGTGATTTTGAGAGGGTGACAGTGTGAGAGCTATTACGCAATCAACAATTAGACATAACCCGTGTGCATCGCACGCGTCTGCATACCTCCTCGTGTGGCTATAAACACAAGTGTGAACTTGTTGTTAGTTTATGGATGATAAATTAATAGTCGTGTGTTAGGATCGAACTCGAGACCATGGGATTGCACACAATACGTAAAGAGTTAACGAATTAATAATTATATTAAATGTAATATATTTATTAAATACACGAAAACGTTTAACGGTCGTTAAGTATTTAACGGTAAATAAATAATGAATAAAGGGAAGGACTAACTTTGTAAAAGGAAGTCGAGAAGGTTCCGGAACACCCCATGAAGGTGGTGTATTGGCCGGATATAGGCAAGGGGGAAAAAGAAAAGATTTTGTTTCCTTTTTCCTAATAGAACTTGACTTGGGCTCTAAGTTTGGTTAGCCTATATAAACAAAGGAATTAAGGGATCAATAGATATAAGTTTTGTACACACAAAAGATCCCTAAATTTTTCTTTGTTCTCCCTTGTTGATCGATCGGCCAAAATCATCCCCAAGGGATTCTTGTTCGATCGACTTTAAACCTAGAAACGTTTTCTTGTTTTCAAACTAGTCTTTTGGTTAACTTGTTTCTAAAACGTGTGTACAAGAACGTGGTTTAATCTCACTATAGATTAAATCTTGGATCGATTAACAAAACTTGGTAAGGGGTTAATCAATAGATCCACATAAACCCTAATTAGGGTTAGATCAAGAACAAAGAAAACAAGAACGATTCTTGTGCTCGCGAGAATCCAAAGGTATGTAACCCGACCCGGTTAATTATATGCATGTTAATTATATGATTTGTTATCGCTTCCGCTATTACGTGCTTTGATGTTTTATTTAGATTATAATTGTTATGCATGCTGAAAATCAACACTTGTGTAATGACAAAAATGACAATGTTTCTTGCGGGTCTAGACGACAAACGTGCATGTATATAAAACGAAGTAACGGCCAATACTATATATTTTAAAAACCTTACATGCACAAAAGAAAAACCCTTAAGTCGATTGATTGTAGTATATAATAAACATATCGATCTCCTTACTTTTTAACCTCATCAAAATTTCAATCCATCTCTCTCAAGCCGCACGTTAAGGAAAACTCACAACCGGTAAACTTTTTTATTATTCTCTTGTCTTACAATATTATTGATTGATTGATTATACATATTATAATAGAATAATAATAAAAACCCCCAATTTTGTTTAATAATCAATTCGATTTCGATGAAAATTGAAAATTTCCAATTTGATTTGATTAATTATATGGAGTGTTTTTTGGTTGTTTTTTTTATATGTTATAGGTAGGTAACATACTAAGTTGAAAACATGCCTCGTCCTTCTTCAACAAGAAGCGCAAATAGACGAACAGATGAAGTACCTACAACAGACGAACTACTACAGAAACCAATAGACGAACTGGTAAAGGAATATGGAAGATATCCGTTATGTTTTGAATTAAGTCTTCTAATAGATGAAGCACTTCATAAGAGTTTCCCTCCCCACTTAAAGGGCAAACTATCCTACTTTCAACGTATCGAAGGAGATATCAGAAAGCATGTTGTTGATGGTGACTACATATGGTATGTGAGTTTTTACTTTCTTTGGTATGAGGTTTTTCTCCTGAGAATCTATTGACATTTGGTATTTATTACAGCTATAGCATCTTGCGCGTATGCGAGATATTAAGATCAAAAGATCCAATCTTTAGAACTCGATCATCAAAAGAAATTGCAAAGGTGAAGTATTGTTTTCTCATCTTGTCTTTCGAATATGCTCAGTTTTTTTCAATGTATATATATATCTATGTTTCGTCCTGATATTTTATTATTGTAGATGATCATGTATCGTTTTCCGAAATCTGATATGGTAAAAGAACTCAAACTACTTGATGTTGGTTTTTTATCCTTCAAATTGAATGGGGACTGGATGGCTAAGGTATTTTTTTTCTTTCTTTTCCAAACATTTTTTAAACACATGTTACAATTCTTTTTTTGTCTACACCTCTTTCTTTGCAGAGAATTTGTAAGAATTTAAAGGACGGTATAGCTGCATGGGCACCAATATTACCTGCGAAAAGGGTAATAGTTGACTTCCCGGAACAAGATATAGACGCCGAAAGGCACGCGGATGGTGTTCGATCTACTTATATCAGAGACTTACTAGTTCGTATGCTCGAGTATTCTGGAGTTGAAGTGTGCGGCAAAATATGTAATAAACTGGTAAAGTAGTTGTCTGAATGAATGTTTGTTATATTTTTTCGTTTTATATTATCTACATGTGTATGCATGAAATTACATATATATAAGTTGGGCATATTTTGCAGTCCCTACAGATTGTAAGAAAAGACTTTCCTGAAAAAGGAGGGGTCATCAGAAATAAAAGAAATGATTCTCTTTTTGGTGGGAAGAAAAAAGCAACATGTAAACCCCAAACAAACAATGTTCATGAAGATCTTGCTGCTTTGTGGTACTTTACTTGCTCACTTTATCAATAAGTGTGTAGTTTTCTAAACCTTTTCCATATATGGCCTGTTTGCAGTTTTATTAACTATCTGAAAATGATATATATGTAGGTGTGGAGAATATGTGCAAAAGGCCAATTCGATTATTTATGTGACTCCTGTACGGAAGCGGGATTACATTTTGAAGTGCTTCGATGCAAGTAACATTTATGTGCATAACTGATAACATTTTCAAAAAAAATATTGGAAGAGAAATTTTATACTGATTATTTTCTCAGGCTGTGAAGGAGGACCACAGTAGCATGTGTTATCTTGGATATCAAACTTCTTGTGATGAAAACGAAAAGCTGGCTTCATTGTGGGGAGCATTTGATGCCTTTTGCCCAGGTATATATATTGTTCATTTATTTGTGAAAAAAATGTGATTACAAAAATTTATTTTATTGCAAATATCATTCCACTTCTTTTGACCTGTTTCGTTTTGACTTGAAATTATATCTTTTTCTTAACCTACTTAGTTATAATACCGTGCACGCACGGGTTTTTTTCTAAATTTTTTAATAGTATATTTTTTCTAAAAGTTTTCTAAATTTATATAGAAACTGTAAATTTTACCATTTCTCGAAGCACATAAAGGAAAAAAGAGAAACACGTGACCATTACTATTGAAGAATCCGATTAGTTGAATTGATGGTCCATAACTCATTCCTCATATAAGACTTGCCAAGTTTAGTCTAAACAATTTCAGAATCCTTGTTTTTGCTTTTTAAACAAAGGTTAAGCGGAAAGGGTACCCATAGACCATAAGCAAGTGATAAAACATGTCCCCGCTTAGGGTTTTGCCTTTATTATATAAAACATAAGTCACAAAGCATGTCTCAAATCCATTTCTATCTTTACAGGTTTGGTTAAAATAGCTAATTTTCACAATTTTCTTTTTATCAGGCTTGGCTTCTGATTTAACTGCTGGATCTCCTCTTTCTTATCGCAAATCATCAGGCTTGGCTTCTAGTTTAACTGCTCGACCTTATTTTCAACGCGCATTCGAATTAGGTATATATATTGTTCATTTATTCTGTATTTTGTAAATATCATTCCACTTCCATTGATAAAGCAATCTAGTTTTCAACCCATTTGAGCTGTTTCGTTTTGACTTGAAATTATATCTTTTTCTTAACCTATAAGTAACGAAACATGTCCCAAATCCGTTTCAACTTTTACAGGATTGGTTAAATGATCTGATTCTCACATTTTTCTTATCAGGCAAGTCTTTTGGGTACAGCCCTGTTGCAGTTTTTGAATGCACAATCAGGTAGCTAATTCTCACATTTTACTGTACTTTACTTTATTATTATCATTTATCAATTACCAATGTGGTAAATGTTATTTTCCTATCAACTTGCTATAGTCAGATTTTTATTTACATATTTTTTTATATTGAATTTCACAATGTAACGAGACACACCCTGCCTTCAAGTTGACTCTCATACTTATTCATATTTAATGCTTTGCGTTGTGTTCTTTAAAGGTATGAATACTTGAAACAGTATACATATTCTGGTTGTACATTTGAAGATGAAGAGATATTTGGATTAGAGGTATTCTTAAGATGTTCGTGCATTACTAGTGAGAGTTATGTGATTTTGTATATTGAATTTCTTATTAATTTGAAAACGTTGAATAGGGAAATAACTTTCTAAAGCTACTAGAAACACGATATATAATCCGTGGAGTTCTTGAGAAATCTCCCCACCCCAATCTTGAGTCAAACAAGGTAAGACTTTCTCTTTGTTTCGATGTTGTTACAACTTTTTCATCTCAACCCCAATCTTATTATCGCTCTCTTGTTCTTTGGCCCCAACAGGTGTTAGTCGGCAAGGAACGTGAGTTTGGGTTACATTTACTACGATTTACAGAGGTAAGACGAATTTCGTAATGAACTTTTACTACTTCTTTAAACATAAAAAACTTTGGTTGAAGTTATGAAGCCTAGTTCTCTGAATTGAATAGGTGGTTTTATTTCTCTAGGTTACTCTAAAACATTATAACTTCTTCTAATATGCTCTTAAATGTATAATAAAGGTTAAGGAATAACACAACGCAGGGTACCAATTAAAAAAACTAGTCCGGTTTCTAACTGCATATGCATTGGGATGTATATTCAATACTAATTTGCTTTCTTACTTTCGTACATTAAGACGTTATACAAATGTAGATCTAAAATATGAAGTGAAAAAGTTTGTTTTTTATAGATTTCCCTAATTTTGTTAATATGAATATATAATTTATATTATTGTTTTAATAATCTAACTTTCTTTTTCCAGATCATCAATGAGTCTGTTTTATATTTGAAGCCCCATTCGCTGTGTGAATATCTCTATAATCTGTGTAAGAACTTTACCAGTTTCATCCACCAGGTATATTTACATACATATGCTTTCTCATACAACACTGAATGTATGTTTCGCTTCTCATAAACCAAGTTTAATTTTCAGAAAGTTAATATCATCTCTAAAAGGGAAAATATGAACATATCTGTCCCGGTTTAGGATAATTCTGAAAGTTCTGCTACAAATGTTTTTTTTTCATTGATATATTGTTGCATCAATTTTTTTTCTTCTTCGTACAATATTTTAATTAAATATCTCTGGTTGTCTTAACTTTATTTTCAAAAGTTAAATTTGATCTTCTAATAGACATGTGATTGTTTTGGCAGACTAAGCGTAGTGAGACCCTAGTTTTGCTGTATGAGGCAGCTGAAGTGGTGCTGGAAAAAGGATTTGATCTTTTAGGGATCACTCTGGTATGTTTTCATCTTGTAGATTTCTTATAGCTCGGTTTTACGGGTTTTTACCTAGGACCCGGTTATGCAGGGCTTCCGTTTGCTTTTGTTTCTTGATTTGTTTTTTGAAAGGCGGTATTTAAGATATATTTAATGGGTTTATGCTCTTTAATTTAAATTGGTTTTGTTGATAACATTAAAACTCAATACCATACTATTGAATTTATTTGAGATAGATTCAATGGGATTATGTTCTTTAATTAAAATTGGTTTTGTTGATAACATTAAAGAGTTTAAATAACTAAGAGTATCTCATTTGTATAAAAAGGCAAATTTAGTCACAATTCCACATTTTGTAACCGGTTTTGAACTTCTCTTTTTTCTGTAGGAATCCTCAGAGATTACATACTTGAAACCGCAAATTGGTAAACTAATGGCCATGGATCATTACGCTGCTTTGCCTGTTTTAAGGTAACTACTCGCCTATGACTATTTGGATATTGAAAATAGTTGATATTTTTTATGCCAAATTCATCTGATTTCATGCAATTTAAGTGAAATATATGGTGGTTTGTATAATGATTTTTTGAAGGTTGGGTCATTATGTAATCTGCAATTGAAATTTTTGAAAAGTCTAGTTTAACGGGTTTTTTTTGCTAAAAGACTAGTTTTATGAGGTTCTTTTTGTAATGAAATGACGTAAACCGGCTATATTCATTTTTACTCCCTTAATCAGCATTTATAATCTTATTAACCAGTGTTTTTCATGCTTGCTGTCTACTGTATACATAATTTTGTTAACTTTGTGATGTTGTTTTCTTTTGTTCAGCCAAAATCTATCATCGCGTTTTGAGATTTTCAGTATGACTATTGGAGTTCTCGATTCTGATTTTAAGTATGGTAATCTATTCGGGGACATTAGAGTCTCCAATTTCTTGGCTATAGCGGCTAACTGGACTGCTACGGGATCTAGTGGTTGATTGCCTGTGTCTGAGTTGCTCCGGGTCTGTACCATGCATATTTCGTTTCCCGGCAATGGAACCAATGATAAAGACTAGAAAATAAGCAGTCAAATGATTTAAACTTGGATAAAAGCCAAGCCAAATTCGAGATGGCAGGTCTCCTGTACAAAGGAAGTTACAATAAATTTATTCTTGACTGGCACATAAAACCAAAGACTACTTACTAGTACAAACCAACAATAACTGCTCCTAAAAATCAGGATCAGAACTGCTCATTCCCATTCAGTTTTATCAGTTGCATGGCTGACCCAGTGGGTCCATCCAGCTTCCGAAAAGGGCATTAAATTGCTCCTGCTCATGTCTCTTTGATGGTTTTATACTTTCATAACAATTATATTAAACCCAAAAACATCAAGCAAACAATAGCGGAAGCAAATAAGGATCAAAAACAGGTTTGAAAATTAACCGAATGAGGTTACATACTTTTGATTCCAGCTCGAACAAGATCAAATTGCTTAGGGATATCTCCCATAACCCTAATTAGGGTTTTTTAATAAGAAAACAACCAAGAACAATCTAAAGGAGTATTTGTATCACGATCTTGTACAACACGCTATGTATCGAGGTTAACCAATCATAGATTGGATAACATGTACTTTTAACAGAACGATTTTGATCCGATCAACCCAAGGTTATGGGGTCGAATGTAGGACAAAAGAGTGATAGAGTTTAGGGATTAATGTGTATCCTTTCACCTCTCACATTAGATGGTTTTAATAGGCACGCCTAACCCTAATACTTGGTGAAACAAGTAACTTCAATACATAATTATGCAACATCAATATATGTATCATCATTCATTAATTATGTAACATCAATTAGTGTAACATCAATTCATAATTAGGTAACCTAAAATATGTACATATTATTTAACATAATTCATGTAATATATTACTTGTCCCTTGTCCCTTATGGTCCGTTAGCTTTTCCGTTAAATAAATAAACGACCGTTAAACTTTACGTGTAAGAATTAACAAATATATTATTTATTAATTGTTAACTCGTAGTGAGTGCAATCCGTGATCTTGAGTTCGATCCTAACACACATCTATTAATTTTTCATCCATAAACAACAGCTCCCACTTGGACATAATTTAATATTGTGATCACATCGGATAGCGTCTATTACACGCCGATGCTCTAGTAATGATCTCAAGTAAGTGTCTCCTTGGAAAAACCTTTTTAATTTCATCCATTAGTATTATCTTTTGTGATTTTCTAATACAATGTTAATGAAGGATATGGTCTTAGTCCATACCTTAATTACGGATTCAGTTTCTCGTTTTATCTTGCTTGAGCAAGATTACCAAGTTTTCTGAACGCATATCCAGAAAATCTAGGGTGGTGGCCATAATAAAAACACATACATCTTACAATCTCACAGGGGCCCATACTAACCCTCGCAGTATTAAACTTCAAAACGAATTTGAAGGAAACAAATCCTTTTGACTACAAGCAAAACTCATGATATTGCAACACTTCTTGAAAACAAACCGTATAGCTACCAGTTAATTTTTAGCATTAAATTGCTTCCACAGAAATGCACTAGATCCATAACATTTCCTGGAGTCTCAAGTCTGATGGATAACTATTTATGATTTACTTAATACAAGATCCATAAAGTACAATCACATAGATTGAGATAAGTCCTATATTCAGACTCATTAACATATCAGTAAATTGGAAAGTCAACGCATCAAGAACCTTTCAAGTATATTCTAACCAATACTCATATTTGTCTTAATTCAATAATAATCCCATTATCATTAATCGACAACGACATTTAGGAATATTTCATTATTTCAAGGATTTAAACATGTAAAAAGGATACAAAATTAATAACAAAATAACATAACAATCATTGTTATTTTTATCAAATACATTAAATGTTTTACACACTCATTATCCAAACACTCATTCACAGATATGCATGAAAACTACTAGCTAATCGAGTCCAATTCCATTGGCATTTTCGTTTAACCTTACCTCTAGGTAAAGCTATTAGTAAAACATCAGCTAGGTTTATTATCTGTGTGAACTTTACACTTTGATTTCACCACTACACGACTGTTTCTCAACATAGTGTATATCTACTCAGAAAAAGTCTGGCGCCTATCATGACTCCAGTGTTCATTGGCGAATGTGATTGCACAGAATTGACACAATACATATTAATAGGTTTATTTATTGAATGCATCACTCCAAGATCTCCAACAAACTTCCTAATCCAAACGGCTTCCATTGCAGCTTCTGACGCATCCATGTACTCAGATTGCGTTGCATGCATTGCAATGGTATTTGTCGCTTTTTGCTCTTCCAGTCTTGTTGCTCCTCCAATGACGAAAAAGACATAATCCGTACTAAGACTTCGGTATCACCTTTAACGCATTGCCTGGACCATCACAGAAACCTGTACCTTTAAGTTTTGTATCTAATTTCTCCGTACACTAAAAACTTAATCTTTCGGATTCCATCAGATACTTTAGAATATGTTTAACACCACCAGTG
Source organism: Tanacetum coccineum (assembly GCA_026074375.1). Taxonomy (NCBI): domain Eukaryota; kingdom Viridiplantae; phylum Streptophyta; class Magnoliopsida; order Asterales; family Asteraceae; genus Tanacetum; species Tanacetum coccineum. Next base: position 36,470 of record BQNB010027455.1, on the reverse strand, counting down.
GAGCTTTCCTGGAATTCTTTTGATATCGACTGACCAAGTTTTTGAGCAAACGCCACATCTGGCCATGTGCACCTGACAGTTACAGATGTGATCCTACAGCCGAATGCTTAAGGTGCCTTTTTCATGTTAAAGCTTTTTCCTCATCTGATGAAGCACACATTTCATTTACCAAATCCATGTTTGACTTCCATCGGTATAAAACCTTTCTTAGAGTTTTGCAATACTGAATTATCTTCAATATCTTATCGCGCAATTTAAGCACTTTGATAAGTCCAATCAACCGCAAGATCTATCATCATATATCTAATTCCCAAAATATATGCCAGCTTTCTCCTAAATCCTTCATACAAAAACACTTCCAAGATATCCTTAATTTCCTCTAAGTCTGGAATGTTGTTTCCCAATGATTAAAATTCATCAACATATAGGATCAAGAAGACTCCATTACTCCCACTAGCATGCGATATACCACATGGCACAACCCGAAAAAGTCGAAAATCCAAACCTAAAGATATTCCTCAACAAAGCGTTATTAAATTCATGACGTAGAAGCAAAGCTTCACACATAACTAGATCTTTGAAGTTAGCATACACTATTAGATACATATGGAATTACATACCCTTCAGGTTGCTCCATATAGATATCTACATCTAAGCGCCCGGATACAACAGCCGAGTTTATAACATCCATTTACCAAATCTCATATCATAGTACGCTGCAATAAGCATAAGAATCCAAATAACTCTAATATATGCAACAGAGAAAACGACTCTCGTAGTCAACCCCATAGGTTTGAGTGCAGCCTTTAGCACCAGACGAGCTTATAAGGTGTTACTTTTACCATCTCAAGTCAGTTCTTCTTCATGAAGATCCACTTAGTCCTAACTATTTTAGCATTAGGAGGCGGGTCTACTTCAGTCCAGACTTCATTAACTTTCATGGAAGGTATTTTAAAATCATTACCTCATCCATTGCCCTTGCCAAATTACCTTATCAGGGTCAAGCATGGCAGTTTTATAATTAGCAGGTTCTCCAAGATCACATACTACATCATCTTCAACCTCCATGTTTAGACACAGACGGTTGGGTGCACGTTTAGTCCTTTCAGACCTACGGACAGGAATTAATTCCGATGGAGGACCCAGACTTTCAGGTTCTATTGGAATTTCGCTAGTGTTTTTCAGAAGTAATATGTATCCATATGATCATCTTACTAGATCATAATCCTCTCATTGAATTCTTGAGATATGAGATCTCTTTCAAGAAAATCTCCATACCTAGCAACAATTACTTTGTTTTCAGGTGGAAAATAAAAGTAGTAACCCATAGTTTCCTTAGGGTATCCTACAAAGATACACTTAACAGATCTCTGTTGGAGTTTATCAGCTGAACACGTTTCACATACCCTCGCAACCCAGACCTTAAAAATAGAGACAAATTTTGCGCTAGCCATGCCATATTTCAGTTAATATGGTGTCTTATCAACCTCTTAGTGGGTACCATATTAGAATACGAACAACAGATTCAAGGCATAATCCCAAAGGATAACGGTAGAGAAGTAAAGATTAAACATAGATCGCACGCAATATCCAATAATGTACATTACTTCCCTTTCAGATACACCATTTTGTTAGTGGAGAATATGGAGAAGTTAAGATTTCTGAACTGATTCCATTCTCACTTAGATAATCTTATAAACTCTTGGACTTAAATGATATCACCACCTCTCTCTATCGAAGTAGCTTTTAATACTTCTTTCCTATTGCAATTCTACATTCGGCTTTGAAACCTTAAATGTTTCAAGATACCTCATGATTAAGTTTAAGTTAAATAAACAAATCCATAACGACTAAAAAATCCGTAAAGTTTAAAAGTAGCTAGCACCTATCCTTACACATGACTAAGAGTTCCGCATACTCAGTATGTATTAAACCAATTAGGATCTGAATAGCCCTTTCAATATTTTTTATTATAAAGGTTTCCTTTATCATCCTTCCAGATATTACAAAATTCGCATTTTTTATCAAATGATTCCTCATCGATTTTACCAAAAGACCTTCACGATGAAGCATTTTGTCATGCGAGTCTCCATTATGGCAAGTCTACAGTGCCAAAGATAAGAAGAATCCAAGTCTAACTTTCCTCTTTTTTATTGAAGCTAAAAATATAAATTATTCTTGGGGACATAGTTATTTTATGTCAATTTCAAACACACCAATCACGGATATCGCACTACAATAGAATATACCATTTAAAGAAAACAGTAAATTCCATTACTAGCAATAGTATAGAAAAACCAAGATCCCAACAAACATAAAGGAAACAACACCTCTAAACAATAAAGGTGCATCAATAACAATTGTTTAATTTCAATACAAACCCGAAGGTAAAACTAAATCAAACCATTCCTATGGGCTTTCAACAGCATCTTGTTTTCCATTTCCCCTTTCAGATATTGATCCCATAAGATAGTTTCTTTTTTTTATAAAACCCTAAATCATGTATTTTAACATCAATACAATATTAGTTATTGATTTTAGGTTTCGGTAATTATCATAACAATTATATTAAACCATAACATCAAAGCATAGAATAGCGAAAGCAAATAAAGGATCAAATAACATATTTGAATAATTAACCGAATTAGGGTTACATACCTTTTGATTCTAGCCCGAACAAGAATCAAATTGCTTAGGGATTATCTCCAAGAACCCTAATTAGGTTTTATACGAAAACAATCTAAGAACAATCTAAAGGAAGATTGTATCACGATCTTGTACACACGCTATGTATCGAGTTAACCAATCACTAGCTTGATAACACGTAGCGTTTAAACGAACGATTCGATCCGATCAACCCAAGGTTATGGGGTCGAATGTAGGACAAAGAAGTGATAGAGTTTAGGGATTGATTCTCTTTTTTTCACCTCTCCATATGGGTGTTTATATAGGCACCCTAACCCTAATACTTGGTGAACAAGTAACATCAATTCATTAATTATGCAACATCAATTATGTAACATCAATTCATTAATTATGTAACATCAATTGTGTAACATCAATTCATTAATTATGTAACATTATGTAACATCAATTATGTAATTATGTACTTGTCCTTGTCCTTATGGTCGTTAGTCTTTTCCGTTAAATACTTAACGACCGTTAAACGTTTACGTGTAAAATTAACAAATATATTATTTATTAATTGTTAACTCGTAGTGAGTGTAAAATTAACAAATATGTAAAAACCTTTTAATGATTCATCCTCGGTTAGAGTGCTTTTTATATTCTGCTTTGAATGCTGCTTTTTCAGCCTCAGTTGCAGTATCAGCGGGTTGTCCAGGACAAGGCTTATACAAATAGTCAAAAGTATCCGCTACTCTCAAGACAATTCTTAGCGAGCAATACCAGTCATTGAAATTTGGGCCAGTCAGTGTTTCTCGTTCGAAGAAAGTCTTGAACGCAGAACTTAAAGTGTTATTTTCGGAATGAGCCATTTCTACAGAAAAAGTTCAAAATTATTAGTATTTTCGATAATACCTTTTTCAAGAAAATAAAATATACCCAGGTAATATTCATATAACCATAGTATTTCCTTAAAAACTAGAACCCACATGGACATAAACTCATCACATCAGTTGCAATTTCAAGTGTCCTTTAATTAGATGGCATTAGACTTAAGTTTAAGGGTATTAATTTTTGACATGTGAATCAAAATTATGTATGGAGAAGCATGCATACAACTCCATAACATATGTTTAATAAAACACTTTTTATTAACTTTTAAGGTGAAGATTAAATAAACATAGTTTGGTTGAGGCATTGGATGAACCAATTAAAGATGTGGAATTGAGGCAAATCAACCTTAAAGTAATTTTGTACTTTTAAATAGTCGTAGGTAACTCCAATTTGACGCACAAGCAAGCCGAGAATTCGGTCAGCGTGAAGCTTGACTTCCTTCTTTAGTCGGGTTCGACCAGCGACGCGTTAAACTTCCCACACAGTTTGTCAAATTAGATGAGCCTTTCTAACCATTTAGTACGAAAATTACCAATCAACTATTTAATCTTCAAAACAATTCTTAATTTTTTTTTATATTGATTTAGTCCATATTATTTTCTTTGAAAAATTACCCTTTTTGTTTACAACAATTCGCCATAATTAAATAAACAAAAACAAGTAATTAAAATAATTGACTAAACACATAATAACAATTTATATGCATTAAAGTAAATCATGTAGCCACATGCAATCCTTTTATACGATGAACCCTAATTTTAAATTCTAGGTTTTACTTATCATATATCCAATCAAGAATCAATATATAAGTCTTCCCGAATTTTAGATTTATCGTACTAAAATTAAGTGGTCAAAATATACACGTAACAAATTACTTCATATATTCTCATGATCCATGATAAACATGCATGTTTGTCATGGATCCACACAATACACATAACAATTATCCCGTAAAGATCGTAACCCACATACATGTCATAACAATTTAATCATGTATATTAAACCTCTTTAATCAAAACATGTACTTTATGGTTTCTTATATAAAATTTTCGACTAAATTTTTTTTATAAAACCCTTTCATGTATTTTAACATCAATACAATATTAGTTATTGATTTTAGGTTTCGGTAATTATCAACATGTTAAAATGGCTCGTGATGCCACTGATGGTTTTTATACTTTCATAACAATTATATTAAACCATAACATCAAAGCATAGAATAGCGGAAGCAAATAAAGGATCAAATAACATGCTTGAATAATTAACCGAATTAGGGTTACATACCTTTTGATTCTAGCCCGAACAAGAATCAAATTGCTTAGCGATTATCTCCAGGAACCCTAATTTGGGTTTATACGAAAACAATCCAAGAACAATCTAAAGAAAGATTGTATCACGATCTTGTACACACGCTATGTATCGAGTTAACCAATTACTAGCTTGATAACACGTAGCGTTTAACCGAATGATTCGATCCGATCAACCCAAGGTTATGGAGCCGAATGAAGGACAAGAATAGTGATAGAGTTTTTAGGGATTATTGTGTGTACTCTTTTCACATCTCCATGTAGGTGTTTATATAGGCTCCCTTTCTCTAATGTAACATCTATTCATTAATATCAATTATGTACCATCAATTCTTAATTATGTAACATAATTATGTAACATTATGTAACATTAAGTAACAATAATTATGTAACATTATGTAACATCAATTATGTTATTATGTACATGTCCTTGTCCTTATGGTCGTTAGTCTTTTCCGTTAAATACTTAACGACCGTTAAACGTTTACGTGTAAAATTAACAAATATATTATTTTTTTTTTAGAACGGCAAATTATATTAAGAAACTAGCAAGGCGCTAGGAAAATTACAAAGATAAGGATCTAGGACATTTCATCCAAGAGATCCAATCAAAATTGTTTTTACACCTATTGGAGCACCAAGTAAAAGAGAGTAAAACAATCTCATCAAATAGCATATCCATACGCGGTTGAGATGAGCCAAACAATGTCTGATTACGATACTTCCATATCACCCACCACATAACGTAAAAGACCCCTTCCAATATATCCTTAAAACCTTTAAGGAGACGAAGAGTGTGAAACCATTCAAGCCAATCATCGTATGAGAATAAATCCGGGCAATCAAACTCCCACCATCGAGCCAGTTTGGTAGTAATGTTCCGGGCCATAGAACAAGAGAAAAAAAGATGTGAGCATGACTCCCCTGCACAGCTGCAAATAGGGCAAGTGATAGAGGGAATTTCAATACCCCGAAGAGACAAATTAAGCCTAGTTGGGAGCTTATCCAAACTCACTTTCCAAGCCATGATGTTAATCTTAATTGGGACTTCCGAAACCCATCTAGTGGGAGCACCAACCGCGAGAAGAAGATGATCATCTATGAAAAGTCGAGTAGATTTAATCGAGAATTCACCCGAGGAATCGAGGGACCAAATCCATCTATCATTAGAGACCGAGAGAATGACAGAGTTAACATCTTCGATGAGTTTGGAGAATTGCTCTTCTTCTAAACTTCCACGAGGGAGTCTTCTAAAAGAACAGGAAATAGAGCTAGCGTTGATTTTTTCTGCCACCGTAGAGTTTTTATTGCAATCTAAAGCAAACATACGCGGGTATAATTGCTTAAGGGGGATATCAGTAAGCCAAGAATCAACCCAAAATAAAGTATTCAACCCATTTCCCACTTTCCTTTTCATATGAGACAACAAGTTAATACCTTTGCTAGACAAATTTCCGCATTCACGAACAATAGTAGTCCAGGTAGAAGAGCGAGCGAACTTACCAGTGTTGTCTAAAGCTCCACCATCGCCAAACATAGCTTTAATGACCCTATACCATAAAGAGGAATCCTTTGACCTGAACCTCCATATCCATTTGAATAAAAGAGCACGATTTTGAGCGAAGAAACTCGAAATACCAAGCCCTCCTTTTTTCCTTGAAACCATTATTTTTTCCCAACCAATCATAGACATTTTATTCTCATTAATATCAGCACCATTAAAGAATCTCCTGCGAATGGACTCCATCTTACGTAAAACACCAACAGGAGTTTTATAGATTGACATCAGGTATATAGGAAGCGAGCTAAGGACAACTTTATTCAAAGTAAAACGACCACCTATAGAAAGCATTTTAATTTTCCACTTAGATAAACGGGATGAAAGTTTTGCAATAACCTCGTCCCAAAAGTTACTTCTAGAGCTGGAAGAACCGACCTTAACACCCAGATAGTTAAAAGGCGAGGAGAACGTGTTACAACCAATGACATTAGCAGCCACATCCACTTCTTCTTGAGAGGTACCAATGCCCATAATCTTACTCTTTTGAATATTGATTTTGAGCCCCGACGCCAAGTAGAAACATTTAAGCATATTAACGATAGTGATGACATTCGCCTTATCCCATTTACCAATGAAAACAGCATCATCTGCATAAAAGAGATGGGATAACGTTAAAGACTCATCAATACGAATACCTTTGTAGAGCCTGGAATTCAAGATATTGTTGAACGAAATGTGTAAACTTTCCATCACCAAAATAAAGAGGAAAGGAGAAAGAGGATCTCCCTGCTTCAAACCTTTATGAAATTAGTGTAGGGACTAACGATGTCATGGCTTGAGGACTAACGATGTGATATGCTTCTGGTGTGGAGACTAACAGTCGTTAAGTCCTTATTTGGGCTTCTTTCTTAGGCTGATTTTCTACATAATTTGGGCCGGTCTTGGCCCATTAATTTTTTGGCTAGGTTAGCCCACTAAGATGCATACGCCTTCGGCTTTAGTTTTTCATGCTCTTTTCATTCTCGTGCTCGGTTTTGTCCATTTTGGTTTCATTTTTTTGTCTTTTTGTGTATATCCGTTACCTGCACATTCAATAACACAAAACAAGCATATATTTGGCATTTTATGTCCATTTTTGGTTATTTAAGCTCGTTTTATTAAGGAAAATGTATGTGTATTTAAGCACATACCAACTACCTTGTTCCTATTTTTATGAACTCTTTTGTTACCTTATAAACTGTTTTGTCAAGCCTTCCCGTTGGGAGTTTTATGTTTGCTACTTTATTTTATGAATTAAACCATGTGACTTGAGGAAAACGTAACATTAGTTTGACGAAATTAGCATTAGATCGTTAACCCTAAATTATACATAGCCTGATCACCTATGTCTAATTCAGGAAGGACCATGCTATGCTCGGAGTAGTCACCTTAAAATTTCTTTCTATTTAAGGATTTGTTATTTTTCTATTGATATTGGGTTAAAATTTTGCGTGCATATTCTTACGTTGTTTTGTCATGGGTGTCCGTATTAGTAAACATAGTAGAGTTTTACACAGCCTTAGCAAGTAGAGTCAACCTTATCTTTCACTACATCTTCAGCCGAGAAAATCATATTACACCACTAGTCACCCTAGGACATGTCTCCTTACTAATCAATGCGATCACATTTGTTGTTTCGCCATATGGCCAAAACCTAGAAACCATCCATGAGTTTCCTCTCATTGACTTGTCCTTAAGTGAGTTAGAATTGAGAAACTAGGAGATTCCCTCAGATTGACTTATCCTTGAGTGAGTTAGAATTGAGAAACTAGGAGATTCCCTCCAATTGACTTATTCTTAAGTGAGTTAGAATCGAGAAACTAGGAGATTCCTATACCGTCGAAATTTCTAATGGATATGAAGTGAAGCAAAGGACGCTATTATTGCAAGTACATAGAACCTAGCTTATAGAAGCCTCACATCCACTGATTACAGCCTCCAAAGTTAAATCGCCTTATTAGATTAACTAATGGAAAGTTAGTAAGAGACCGATGCAATGGAACGATTGATGAGAGTTACAAGAAGAAGTAGCCTAAAACTTGGAGCGCTAGTCTCAATTCTCGCAGACCGAGATAGCAAATTTACATCTCGTTACTGGTAGTCACTCTAGAAAGTTTGGGTACCCGTCTGGACATGAACGCCGCTTATCAACAGCAAACAGAAGATCGAAGTGAGAAGATTACTTAGTATTGGAAGATACGCTACGCGCTTGTGTGTTAATATTTTGGAAAAAGGTTGAAATAGATACCTTTAGTGGAAATTTTGTACAACGATAGTTATCGTACCAGCATTAATGCTACATCATTCGAGACACTTTATGGTCATAAGTTTCAATCACCGCCTACTGAACCGAGGAATTTAGAGATAACCTGCTTACTGTACCAGAAATAATTCGTGAAGTAACCGAAAGGATCATCTAGAGAAAGAACCGAGTTCAAATCACACGTGATCGTCAAAGGAGTTACTCAGACATGAGGCGTAAACCTTTAGATTTTCAAGATTTGAGTTTAGGTCATACTGAAAGTCTCACCAAAGAATGGAGAGATACATTTCAGCAACGAAGAAAACAGAACCTACAAATAAGCCGATCTTTTATTTAAGTGTTAGTTAGATAGAGCTAGACCCGTCGCTTATAGACTCAGATTTCATACCGACTAAGTAGAATTTGTAGCGTGATCCATGCGTCAAACTTGTAGAAGTGTTTGTCCGACGAAACACTTATCATTTTGTTGGATGAGATCCAAACAGACGACAAGATTTGTTCCATCAAGGAACGATAGAAACTTAGGACCGAGACATCAAATGATTAAAGCAAAGCAGCATCCAGATCGTCAAGTTAATGGAATTCCAAGAGAAATCTTCAATTCACCCGCGAACGTGAAGACTAGTTTCAAAAGAATCCGTATTCATTTTCTGACATTGTACTTTCATCAGCTCTCTTAACGGGGAAAGACTGTGAAAACTGGCAATTCGTTATTATTTTCGGAGATTTATTTTTGTGATTTTACGTACTATTTTTCCTTTTTATGGTTGTGTGAATTAATTTACGTAAAACCTAGAAGTTATCCCGCGTATAACTGAAAAACGTCATTTGACGCGTTCCGGCTTTTAAATAAGCGTATTCTCTTTACGACTAACACATTTCGGCTTAACGAACATATATTTAATTTATTTGCATTTTTATTTTTGACATCGCGAGTTTTTAATTTTTCGGGTTACGTAAATGTTGTTAGATCATTTTACTTGCACATTCATGCACATGCATTTTACCTAAAATATCTTGATATCACCTTCTTGCATGAAATTCAAATTTTTTAGATCAAATTGGTCCCACTTTGGTCCTTTTTTGTCCGCCCATACACACCCAACACCATCCCACCAATTTTGCTAACATGTCTCACATTTGTACAAGTCATCCACCCTTATTTCTCCATCCTTTTGTCTTGATCAAGTTTTGAACACCACAACCTTGGATACCATATGGGAAGGGTCTAGAATGACCACATTCATCTTATAAGTTCATTCGTTCATTTCATTCATCACACATAAACACACACAACAAAACATTTTCTCTCTTCTCCTCTCCTTTTCTTTAGGGTTCGTCCAAAACAAACAACACACACACCCTTTGTGTTTTGTTTTTCCTTCTTCTCAAATATAGTTGTTGGTTGCTAGTGACTCGTTGGTGATTGTTTCGGGTTATTCAAGATCTTGTTCGGGTTATATTCAAGTTCATTCCGGGTTAAATCCATCACTTTTCTACACCTTGTAAACCATATCATTTTCTTTTCTTTCATACATATTTTATAAGTTTTCATTCATGAACATCATAGCATGTTCTTTTAAAAACGTCATCTCCCGTGTTAATATTATTGTACTTTTGAGTTAATACTATGATTATTAGTAGTGGTTTATGATGATATTGTAACAATCGGTAGAAGGGATTAGGTAGTCTTAGAGTTGTTTGAGTGTTGGTAACAATCGGTGAAAGGGATTTAGGTTAGTTTTGAAGTTGCGTTGTTTGCGGTTACAAATATAAAGTGGTATCGATAGAAAATACCTATTGTCCATATTTTTAATAAAGTAAAACGAGTTGTTAAAAAACAATTTAAATGGTCGAGAGTCTAAAAAATATTGATATACTTAAATACGAACGCGTGGATAAGATTGCTAAAAACAGACTTAAAACGAGTGAGATATGACCAAATGAAGTTTGGACGAAAACTATTATTTTTTCAGTTCAAAACTGTTTTCGACACAATCTGTCCAGTTTACGTTTTTGTGTTTTCGACCCATTTCGAGTCCGAGTCGGGTAAAACTTATAAAAGAAAACTTGTAGAACGAGATTTTTCCTTGAAACGTAGCTTTTGATCATTCCGTGAATCTTTATAACGAAGGAGTTACGTCCTTGTAAAAACTGATTAAAATCTGTGTATTTTATAAAAATAATATGAGCTGTTTGGAATTAAAATAAGATTTTTGGACATTTTCGAGTCCGAACGGGCTATAAAATCCTTAACAAATATTATAGTATGACTTATATACTTTCTATGTGTGACGGAAACTTTCTAAAAGTATTATTAATAAGTGAGATATGGTTTATAAAAGTTAGTGACGTAAAGTATAATAGTAATGAATTAATGTCCGATAAATTTGGTAATTAGACTTTGGGAGGATACTTAGCGTGTTTTAGGCGAAATACAAACTAAACGGAAGTACTTAGAAAATGAATAAAGTATGAGATTAATAAAATTAGTAGTTTTACTTAAACATCGAATCTTAATAAAAATGGTAATTTTGTTTAACGTCGAAACGTAATAAAATATTAGTTTTGTTGTAGCGTCGAAACTTAATAAAACTGGATAACTTTTACGAGTTCACATTTTGACTTGCTTAACTAAAACGCAAACACGATCGGGTGATGAGTACTTTATGAAAACCGCATACGCATCATTACACTATCGTTGGCATACATCTAAGACATACTATATTTTAACTAGGTCGCGTTAGGACATTCGTACTCATTCATCGGTTTGTTGATTATTCCTGCTTCACCTTCTGCAAAAGGTGAGTTTCATAGCCTCACTTTTTATTTGTTTTACGAATACTTTTATTAAACTTTGGGGTGAGATACATGCTCTGTTTTACCTGGGACGTTTTTACTCTAAATGTTACGGTTTAGTCTAAGTATCGATAGCCCACTTTGCCCATTTTTATGAATTGTTGATTATGTGTTGCTAGCGAGAGTGTTGTAGATAGATCTATCGGGATTAGCATCCCCGTCCGAATCGGTGGTCTCGATCATACGGACGTATACCATGTCGAAATTTGGGTGATCTAGACACCTACGGTAATACTTTACTTGGCGTACTTGGTGCATTTTGTTGTTAGCGTCGGTGTATTAATTTAGTACTACCGTAATACCTTTTGTGATATATTGTATGTGTTATAATAGTCGCGCTAAACTAAAACTTACGTCCATACTTAACGTTTTACTTAAACCTACAAACTCACCAACATTATTGTTGACATTTTAGCATGCTTATCTCAGGTACCTATCTTATAAGGATTAATTGAAGCGTATTCAGCACGGCATTTCTACATGAAACTTTAATAAAAACTAAACTATTGATGTTATGAGCATCATTAAAAACCGTTTTAACTCTGATTATTTCAATTACGTAAAACTTGATCTTTTATTTAATAAACGATGTATATTTTCAAAACGTCTATTTAGTGGTCGTTCTCTTGTACTTTGTGTTTGAGATACTTTACGAACATGACTCCCCCTTGTTTCCTATTCCACTGCGCCATGTTTTGGGGGTGTGACATTTTTTTCTTGATGTGTTTGATACTTTGTTTTCTGATTATAAATGTTTCTCTTAGATGCAACGAATATAAGCAGGGTACCGAATACTTAAAACATAACTTTTGATTACCAATAAGAGTGACATTATATGGAAGAACCCCAAAATACATCAATGTCTACTGATACACAAATACATCAGAAATCATACATTCAAAATACAACAAAGCTTGATCGACTAAAATATATCACTTTCATATATAAGCATCAAGGTAATAGTTTACGAGGTCGGCAGGTCGCATTGACTTGTTAAATGACCAATCAACAACTATGTAAAAAAGTATACAAAGCATATGTTTGCAAATCTGCTGTTCGGTATAATTGTCTCCTCGCACGATGCTATTATTCTTTAGAAATTCGATGTTGTTTAAAAAATAAATGGCCACAAGATTTCTGCTAGACATCATTACAATATTCAGATTTACTTTCGCTAACGGTTATATAACAATGAACAAATACTCATCGACCAGTCTTGTACTCCATAGAGACATCATCAGTTCCTGCAGATCGTAGTGAAGATGTTGATTGAATTTTCAAATGGCTAGGATCACTCGTACTTGAAGAGTACGGTTCAAAAATCGGTTTTTCTGTATTTGTAGTTGAGTGCATGAAAAATGCAGGTTCTGAAGGGAGCGGGAGGGTTAGAGAGAAGCTACTAAGCATTAGAACGACTGAATCCATAGTTGGTCTATCATTAAGGTCTTCTTGAACGCATAATAGACCAATGTGTATGCATCTCATCATATCACGTATGGAAGTAGCGCACAGTGTCGGATCAATTAGAGTTGATGCAGTGCCATCTCTCCAACTTTTCCATGCCTGAAAACATGCATATTGAAATAAGAAAAATCAGTTCTAAAAACAAAAAAGATATACTGGTAATCTTATTTCAAAACTTACATGGCTAAGAAGATCCTCCATCATCATTCCATTTTGAAAGCTATGGTTCTTGTGACCCGTTACAATTTCGAGTGCAAGTACCCCAAAACTGAACACGTCAGATTTAACCGAAAATTGTCCATGCATTGCATACTCCGGTGCCATGTATCCACTAGTGCAACAAGAATACTTGTAAATTATATATTGTCGATAGAGCCGTATACGAGGGTGTGAAAGGTGTGCTAGTGCACATGGCCTCAAAGTTTTAGGGGCCTCAAAATATATACTACCTCTTTATGTACTTATTGCCTCAAAATCCATTTCCCACATCAAAATGTTGATTACATATAAAAGTTTGTTCTAAATATATTTTAACTTTACTTCAATTGAGCGAGAAAGATAAAAAAAAATTATAAAAATTAAAGCTAATACGTTACAATATATTCATAATAGTCATGTTTGGTCATCGTACAAAATTTTGCACAGGGCCTCCGCTAGTCCAGCTACGGCACTTACTGGCGACAAATCGGTAGATGAATTTTACCTTTTCAGTAATATATATAGACGCTGTAAGACACTACTAGACAACGATTAACTCAATTTAAAAATGAAATATTTGCACAACAAACTCTGTTTTTGGTAGTGAGACTTACTAGGTTCCAACAATTCGACTAGTGTTGCCTTGGCTTTCATCCGGTGTAAACAACCTTGCCATACCAAAATCCGCAATTTTGGCGTTCATTTGGGCGTCTAACAAAACATTACTAGCTTTAAGGTCTCGATGAATTATCTTTAGTCGAGAATCTTCATGTAGATACAATATTCCCCTAGCAACACCCCATATTATTTTGTATCTTCTTTCCCAATCAAGAGTCGCACGCTTTGCAGGATCTAAATTATTTAATAAGGTGTTAAAGTGTAAATAGAAAAAAACAATTCTCTAAATCATATAAAGAAGAGCTAATTTACCGAATATAAAGTGATCCAAACTTGCATTTTGCACAAACTCATACATCAAAAGTCGTTCGGACCCCTCTAGGCTAAACCCAAGAAGTCGCACCAAGTTTCGGTGTTGCAGCCTTGCAAGTAACAAGATCTCATTCTTGAATTCTTGGTCGCCTTGACCCGAATCCCTCGACAACCTCTTCACTGCTATCTCTTGTCCGTTTTGTAACTTACCCTAAAAATTTAGTTCAAATAAAATTAAAGAATCATGAACCTAGTTTTTCATAATATTTGGTACCAAATTATAATTCTTAAGGTTAATGTATTGTTTACCTTATAAACCAAACCAAATCCACCTTGACCAAGCTTATTGTTCTCCGAGAAGTCATCCGTTGCTTGTTTAATGATACCATAGCTATATTGCAACGAGTCCGCTGTACTAATTTCATCAATATCTCCATCCTCGTAAACTAAAAATATTCCACAAGTTTTAAACAAATGAAAACCCCAATGTTGTATCATGGAAGTAACAAAAAAATATTCTTAATGCATGCACCTAAATTCTCTGGCGGACGTACTTGGATCTTTCTTTTTCTTCTTATTAACACCTTAAGGAAAACAACGACTGGTATCACAAGACTAACGCTTGCAACAACGGCAATGACTACAACTCTTGTGTTACTACGTTCTCCTAGAAGTGTCACAAAATATTAGCTACAAGTGAACATAATCATAAAGCATAATGTCAATGATAACTATATGATGGAGACTAAGGTAGATATATACCTAATGATGGTGGCGGTGGCGGTGGCGGTGGAGATGACTTTGTTAGTGGTGGTGGCGGTGATGGTAGTTCTAGGGTGACAGTATCATCGTAAAACTTATATTCTTCATATCTCATATTGCAACTAGAATAATAAAATCTTGCTCCACGTTTACTATCACAACAACTTGGGATATAACTAATTGCACGATCCAAACAATTGGAACAATCAATTTCTGATAGATCCGGTGTACATTGCACAAGCCCATAGAGCATGGTAAAACCAGTTCCACTTATACTATTAGTAGAATATTTACGTATAGATCCGCCTCTAGAAGCATCATTTCTTAGCTGATCCAAAAGTCGGTAGACCCTAAACTGGGCCACGTTTGACACGTTACCAGGATTAGCAATGTACCATGCAACACTAGTGTCTAAAATCCCCAAGATCGCAGCATTAGAGTATTTCAACATGCAAGTATCATACCATCCAATTGCACCCTTTTGATTAGGACAAATTTGTCTTAGTCGTGTTATAGCTTCATTTATGCACCTTCTGCAGTCGTTCGGTTCAACATCTCCTTTGCATAGCCCGATCGCATTGGCTTGATCAGGGTTTTGACCAAAAGACCCGTTGTAGAACCCGGACCTAGTGCTAGTATCAGATGTGAGGGAAGACAAAGCGTTGTCGAGATTCCTTTGGTACACACTATCTGTAGTGAAATTTGCTCTATTATCACACGAATGGAACGTAAAATCTTGAGAGACCGAAAAGGTGGCTGAATTTAAGATAAGAAGCACGAAAAATAAAATTATATTTTGGGTGTCCATGGGCATGGTGTTGCAAAAATGAAATTTGATGGAGCTAGGATTCTTGAAATGAAATATAGGACTATCGGTTTGTTTTATAGTTAATAGCTTTAAATAATAAACGTGTTTAGTAAGTCATGACTAGTGGCTATGAAAATATGTTTACTTCATGAAAGTCGTAGCCATAAGAATTATTATTGCCCGGACCACAAAGACCAAGACTAACCCCATCAGCAAGTTAATTAGGCCTAAATTATCAACCTCAAAATTCACACGGTGCCAATAGGGTAGTGCATGCGGAATTGGTCAAAAAGACATCAATTATAATGTTCCCACAAATATAGTAGTAGCATTTTGTACCTTTCAACTTTTCAGCGTGGAATATATCTTCTGCTGTAACTTTTTACATTTGGATCAAGAGAATTACATGTATAATTGTCAATCTAGAAAATTGGTCATACACGTTATGGAGTTTATTTATGGAGTATCGAATTCGGATGACTAGTATATACTCATAAAGTCCGACAGCTTTATCGTAAACTGGATTAAATTACGGGTGTTCATTATTAGGATTAAACCGATTAACCTGCCCAATTCAATTATTAGTGAGTTACTTGGATTGGTTTTAAGTTTGGCTTTTGGATTCAATCAAATAAGGAATTAGTTTAATGGTTTGAATTTGGGTTCATGTCTTCTTAATCAGGCCTCATGCGAAACTCGAATAAGAATATATCGCTTTACAGTATTCTACTAGATGGTCCGAATAACGCATATATAAATTTGATTATGCAAATGAAATCTTTTTTATATAATAAAAGAATTATATTATTTCGGAGTTTTCCATCAAATTGAATCTTATGAATTTAAAAATTAGACCAATCAGAACGCTTGATTTTGCCACGTACGCAAAATCGTGTGATCTGATTGGTCAATAAAAAGTCAAAATTAAATCGATTTGGTCAAAATTAAAAATTTGTGGTGGAGAAATATGACGAGAAAAAAAAAACATAAAAATATATTTGTCAAATTTGTGAATAAAAAGACTTGAAAAAAGTGAAGGTAATTAATAAAAATTTAGTGATTTTTAATTTTAAATAAATTATATGGAGTTAAGTGTAAATTTATAAATTTACATGTTTTATTATAACTTTAAAAAATAAACAAATAACCCCTTAAACTTTATACCCGTAGACTTTATATTTTAAAATATTACAAACGTAAACAATTTTTTACTTCCAAACAAAGATTTAACAGTATCTAATCACATCAACAGTAGGCAAGACAAATCCATATCAACACAATAAATCATGAAGGAAATGTGACTCGAAAACCTTTGTTACTGCACTTGACACATATCGTTGACATATAACACTTGCAGTAGTCAACAACTTCTTTATTATCTTAACAAAATCCAATCTTATTATAAACACATCACGATACAATAGAAATCTAATCCTATAAACATTTTTATATATTAAATTGATGTGTGAGTATGTGGATTGAAAGCAAAAGGATGTGTACGTGTTGGATTACATCGTGATAAGAAAAATGATCATCATCATGGATTTGTCTCGCTTACCGTTTGATTTTGGGTTCGAAATCATTGCCTTCATGATTTTATGTTGTAATTCAGAGATTCTAATATATGTTGGTTTTTATATGTATTACGACAATTAGCCATCGAAAAGCACGCGCGTGATAATATGGTAAAATCTTTTATATAATAAAAGAATTACATCATTTCGGAATTTTCCATCAAATTGAATCATATGAATTTAAAAATTAGACCAATCAGAACGCTTGATTTTTAATCTTAAGTATAGCTGACTCAATAATGCAACTAGAATCATAAAACATATACAATATCAACTGCATACCCAAGGGTAAGATAACCAGCCGTCCAAAGTGTAGGTCAATGGTTCGAATATAACAAGGAGAAAACTAATCCCCTTGTGGCCTTGAAGGTTCACATGAGCCGACTTCGGGCTACCTAAAAAAGTAGTTTTGTAGAGATTAGTCGGCTCACAATGTCGAGTTAGTTAACAGGTAAATCAAAAGAAAAAAAATTAGTAATTATCCTCAAGCTCATATAATATATACTGTATAAGATATGAATTTATTCTCTTCATATGATTTCGATAATACTCTATAACATAACTTATAAAACAAAATAAAAATAAAAATCATACATGTATTTAAAAAACATAATGTCTAAACCCCGTGCGTGCACGAGCATTAAAACTAGTTATTATAATAATCAAATACATATATCCAAATAACATTGGATTAACAACTAAAATAGTATGATTTTTTTCAGCCATTTAAATATTAAAATAAGATTATTTAGTTAAACAAAAACTAGACCGAATAAACCCAGTTCTTATTTGGGTGGTTTGGATTGGATGACCTTATTTTCGAATTTGGTTTTGGTGGATTGTTGATTGGAAAACGTAAAACCGAAACCCGACCAAAAGAAGACTTCTAGATTAAATAGATGGGGAAATGATAGGCAATGTATGAATTAATTATAAACCAACAAATAATGACATTTTCACAAAATAAATATCTATGGAGTAACATTCTTCCATTTCTCAATGGCAAAAGGGTTTAAAAAAAATAACCGAAGGGATAAGATAAGACAATGTCACCCATCACTCTGTCAGTAAAAAATTATCCGGTCGATCTTCATAAGTAAGTAAGTAACACGTGCATCGGAAAGTTAACTTAGTGAAAGAAACATCTACGAAATTTTTTGGCAGAGTGGAATCACTTCGCTCACCCCATTTACGGTCGCGTTAGCTTTTGAATCAAATCTATCCTTTAGAAGCAAAGTTAGAAGATTGCAAAGTACTCCGTAATGAACAGGTAGGAAATAAGGCAACATGGCCAATCAACCCACAAACATAATATAGGCCATCTACTATTATAAACCTTAAAAAGGTTTATACAATTAACACGTTATCAAGTTTTAAACATTATCATATCATAAATTTATTTCTACTTTGGATAAACCTATTCATAAAACTTTTCATACAATAAACCACTATCAACATTTTAAAAAAGAAAAATAAAAAAGAAATTTGAAAATAGTTTAAACCGCACGAAACTCAAACTTTGCCCACAATCTTTAGATTAATTTTTTTTTTGTTTTTTAACACTCCTACCACTAAACAATCTAACACTCAAAAACCTGTGTACAAAACTCAAACTTTCCCACCATATTGAAAATTTGAGATTAATTTGTTTCTTTCACAAACACTCATAAAATCACTTAAATCCAATATTTATTCAGTTTTATTGCACTAGATTTGTTTTTAAGTTATTATTAATCAATATTATAATTTAGAACACTAAAACGCACTAGATTAATCTTGAACACTAAAAAGCACTAGATTCAAGTTTTAGTCTTTTAATCTTAAATTCAACCACAATTACTCAAAATCAACTGTTGAGATCACCTAAGCACTAGTCCAAGTGACTTGATATACTTTTCCCCATTACTTTTAACCATAAAAACATAAAAATCTTTAAAACTTTCATGTGAGTGAGGTCAAAATTGATGAATTGAATAAAGTTGTTGTGTGTTTGGATTGTGTAGATGGATAAGCATGTGATTTATCTTCAATAAACAATCTTACATGCTCTGATACCACGTGTAGGATCCAAATAAGCTACAATGAGTTAGAGAGATGAGAGAAGTGTTAGTTTCGGGGTTTGATAAAGATGTTTTTATGATGATGTATTTCGTACTACTACTTGTTACTTCAAGGCGAGTTCTCTCTGTCTTTAAAGCAATTTCGCCCCCGCCGTTCTTTCGAATAATCGTGTTCCAGGTTACCGACGAATTGCCTCCCGAGATACAATGAAGAAACGTATGTAGCAATTATCAACACTACACGAAGTGGTGATAATCCGGATGAACTACCGAGTTATCGAGGATTTCAAGACACTATAAATAATAATTCTATAGCACTATTATTCATAGCAAGCGGGTATACTAAAAGAGAGGGTTTGTATGTGTTTTTCGTGTGTTTTGGATGACAAAAACGCTGGATTATTGCCACTATATATAGGCAGCCTCGTGGTCATTCAAACAGTCACAATGGTTGACAAAATGGTGTGATTAGCGACGGTTTAACGACAACTTAGCGACAGAAAAAACCGTCGCTAATTAATTTCAACAGGAACAGTAACGGTTGGCATAGTGACACCTTTTTTATAGATATAATCGTAACTAAAATGATTAGGCGTGTCTTTACATTGTGATGGTTCATTAGCGACGGTTTTATGACAGAAAAACTGTCACTAATATCCATTTCGTGGTAAACAACAAAACTCTCTTTTTCTTCCTAAGATTCAACCCAAATGACTTATGTTTCTTTTGAAAATAATTATCTAACAATCCCTCACCATTTTCAGACTAGACATA
Organism: Tanacetum coccineum; assembly: GCA_026074375.1. Lineage (NCBI taxonomy): Eukaryota > Viridiplantae > Streptophyta > Magnoliopsida > Asterales > Asteraceae > Tanacetum > Tanacetum coccineum. The sequence goes on along the minus strand of BQNB010027455.1, from coordinate 16,412 downwards.
GGTTTTGAAACAACACCTAACACCTAACCCGATTTAAAAATCCCTAGGGGTGTTATGCATAAGTAAAGGTGAAATATTACACCTTGAATCTTTACGTAGTGAAAGCGCTCAAGCTTAACTAGGGTAAGAGTGGTTGAACCAAAGTCATTGAACCACCTTCCTATATATGTTAAACGGAAACGCTTCATGCATATCCTTCCTCTCGTTCATTCAATCCACTTTGTGCCGACCCGTTGAAACTGGCCTTGGGTCTATATCTTGGTTTCTCAGAATGCTTTAGAGCCAAGCCATTTAGCTCATAGGAAGCGACCTCACTTCCACATTCATATAGGTAGACCTTATCAAGATTGTTCCCGTAACTTAAAACAATCCGACACAATTTGTGTTATAAGTCCATTAAGAACTTTGTTCAACCTTTAACTGCATTACGGTTCCAAGTTCCACTAACCCCTAGGATGGTATTCTCTAAATATCGTAGAACTTCAGTCACGTTCAGATGTTGTACTTTTACTTCTCAAGAGACTTGGTGAATAACCAAGCGTCAAGACAAGGTTCCGTCATGGGTGACTACTTATACATGGGCTTGAGTGCCATCCCATGCGAAGTACTTTCAATCAGTTTTCTTGGCAGTTAAGTTCTTACTAAATCGTAAGAAGCTAACGGTGATCACCCCATCATTTATCAACTGATTGACTTGTCTGTGTCTAAGTCTAATGTGTCTGGACTTACCATTGTACACTTGATTGTACGCTCTCGATAGTGTAGATTGACTATCACAATGCACAAAGATTGGCGACATAGGTTGCGACTATAAGGGTATGTTTATTAACAAGTCTCGTAGCCATTCTGCTTCTTTGTAGCATAAAGCTAGTGCCACAAACTCTGCTGCCATAGTAAAGTCTATTAAACAACTCTGTTTCTTTGATCCCAAGACACTACACCCCCACCAAGAGTGAATATTCATCCGCTCGTGGATACGTAGTCTTCTTGATCAGTTATCCAACTTGCATCGGTATAACCTTCTAATACTGATGGATCTCCGCTGTATTCCAAACCATAATCCATGGTTTTCTTCAAGTATTTAAATACTCAATTTACAGCATCCCAATGTTCCTTGCCAATACTATTAGTATGCCTACTTAATCTTCCTACAACATAAGCAATATCATGTCTAGTACATGTCATGGCGTACATAAGATTACCAATAACCTTAGTGTACTTATTTGTGCCAAGTATCTACGAGTATTGTAAGTTAAATTTAAAAACAATAAATTTCTTACTTGTTGTGTCTTCCGTGAAGAAGCGTTCCTCGAGAGCTTTCCAAAGTTCCCTAGAACTGGGATAATTTTGATATACGTCAAAGAGTGGATCCGGCATAGCATTGAGGATGTGGCCACGTCGAATGAAATCGTCATTTCCGAACTTGAGACATCACGAGATTCAACCAAGGTTTGTTTTGCCAACGCTTGAAACTTTCACCATAAAAAAGGTCTAACTTCACGATGTCGGTTGACATTTGTATCAAGTTATTGGACGCCATCTTGATTCGAAAGTTGCTTTAAGATTGTTAGTTTCGGGGTTTGATAAAGATGGTTTTATGATGACTTATTTCCTACTACTACTTGTTACTTCAAGGCGAGTTCTCTTTGTCCTTAAAGCAATTTTGCCCCCATCTTCTTTCGAACAATCGTGTTCCGGGTTACCGACGAATTGCCTCCCAAGATACAATGTAGCAACGTATGTAGCAATTATCAACATTACACGAAGTGGTGATAATCCGGATGAACTACCGAGTTATCGAGGATTTCAAGACACTATAAATAATAATTCTATAACACTATTATTTATAGAAATTGGGTATACTAAAAGAGAGGGTTTGTATGTGTTTTTCCTGTGTTTTGGATGACAAAGACGCTGGATTATTGCCACTATATATAGGCAGCCTCGTGGCCATTCAAAAAGTCATAATGGTTGACAAAATGGTGTGATTAGCGACGATTTAGCGACAACTTAACGACAAAAAAAATGTCGCTAATTAATTTCAACAGGAACAGTCTCAACGGTTGGCATAGTGACACCTTTTTGACAGATATAATCGTAACCAAAATGATTAGGCGTCTCTTTACATTGTGATGGTTCATTAGCGACGGTTTTATGACAGAAAAATTGTCACTAATATCCATTTCGTGGTAAACAACAAAACTCTCTTTTTCTTTCTAAGATTCAACCCAAATAACTTATGTTTCTTTTGAAAATAATTACCCAACAAGAGTGTGTGAGAATTTACACCTTTGGCGTGGGAGAATTTACCCTCATTTCACTCTTGTCCTTTTTCCTCATACCTCTCTTTGGCTAGTGTTGCTCTTGACTTCCATTTTTGGAAACTAGACTGTTGAAACATTAAACCCGATTGGGGTCGATATTTCTTAGTATTTTTTCACCTCGTCCATATGGTTTGGTCGTATGGGTATAATAGATTCTTCTTCGATATATTCTATGGTCGAACTCTTGTATTCCCCATACAAAGGAATCAAAAATTAGTAAACGTTAAACCCGATTCGGGATACTGTGTTTATTTATACTTCTTAGTATTGCTTGACCTAGTCTATACGGCTTGGCCCGATGGGTGTAATCGATTCTTCTTGCCCTTAACCTCTATCGTAGGAGAATTTACTCTCGTTTCAATTTTGACCTTATTCCTCGCACCTCTCTCGCTCGCGTTGCCCTTAACCTCCGTCTTTGCAAACTACACTCTTGTATTCCACACATAATAACAAGTAATCTGAAATCTTAAAGAGTAAATCTGATGGGCCTCAATGTGTATTATTAATAGTTTTGCGAGAAATACTCTCGAGTTGTTTTATTTTGAAATTGAGATTTATCTTTGAAATCGAGTTGTTTTAAACGTTATTTAGGAATATAGGAATGTTCTTTAATTATCGATGAACAAATTTTTGTAACTTTGAAATATTTTGCAAGATTATCAAGTTTCTCTTTTACATAAAGTGATTAATGACGTTAACAGGGCCAACAAGAAAAACTAAAACCATACGGCGATACAGGAAGTCAGATATCATGCAGGATCTTTACTGGTCGTTAATCGACTTGCATGCCATTGGGTATGCCCTTTTTGGATAAAGGTTTGGATCTCATTATGTGTTCGCACCTCCTGAATAAAATGACATCATGATTCATAAATAGGCAGATTCATCAAAAATGTATTGATACAAATTATTATCTTGACAGAGTTTTTACTCGAGGTCTAGTTCATTGTCAAGCAACTACTAAAGAATGGAGTCATCTCTTTGGACTATGCGAAGTTTGAAAAGAACCTAGCAAACCCTTTTATGAAAGGGTTGGACTATGTGAGGTCTAGTTCATTGTCAAGCAACTACTAAAGAATGGAATCATCAAGGGGATAGGGCTTAAGCCTATTGACTGAGATAATGTGGCTGATATCTTTTTAAGGTCAAACGAAACTACATTATTCTCCTTGTGCACTACGATCCCTTCCTTATAGTAGTGATAGTGCATTTGATGAAGATGAGCCCAGAGCTCTTAATGATTCCATAGCCTAGTCATTTGTGTGGCCCTTATGAGACAAACTTAATGGATGCGTTTCATAAAGATGAGCCCATAGCTCTTAATGATTCCATAACCCAGTTATTTGGGTGGTCCTTATGAGACGGACTTGATGGATACATAAATTTATGTTAAGGCTGGGTCTTTATGACTCTTAATGGTATAAAAGTTCTTTTATGAGACGAACTTAAACCACCTTAGTAAGTGTGAAGGTGAGCCGCCTTCTATGAAAGAATTGGGTTGTCTTTCCAGAGCACGTACGAGTACCCAAGGTTCGCACATGGCCATTAAAAGCGCTTTTGTGATTATATCGCGGAACTTGCTAAATTTACGAGTTTATAGGTGTTGTGGGGGTTTGAACTTGAGTCTATGTGGTTCAAGAGTAATTCACCACTTTGACTAATTAGTCTCCTCATTTCACTATGTATCAATTCAAATATGAAGATATAGATACAGATTTACATCATTTTTCTTATGCCTCAATTTTGTATTCTTTTTAGTAGCAAGCATTTGTGGGGGATTGTTGGAATAATATTCATATTAAATGTGTTAATGGCATGCTATTGAATTTGTTTTAAATTGTTGAAACCTACGTCAGTTTTGATTCACCATATTGGAGGTTTCATTTTGAATATTAATGGTCTTTAAAGGTCTCTTTCAAATTAGTTTATTGCGCCATTAAAGAATGGAGCCTACATTTCACTATAAACCATCTTGTAGACTCATTTAGAAAATACAAAAAAATCAAACCTCATCATCTAACCCTTTCAAAACCAATCTCAGCTTAATTCTTTCATGTTCTTCTTCTACTTATATTTACGGTCATTTGGGGCAATTGGTTTTGCAAGTTCCAAGTCAACTTCCATGAGTGCACATGTTAGTTGACTAGTTGTGTTAACCTTGGGGAGCGATCGGCATTCTCGGATTGCACCACGGTCGTGTCAAAATTTCGCTTTCAAGGCAGTGGTTTTTCCACGGCACAACTTGGGTCTCGATAAGTTCTTCTTTTTCAGTAACCTTTAAACTCGTTATTATTTTATTTTGTCATTTTCTGTTAGCTGACACAACTATTATATTCTACAAAAGACACAAACTATATCGATATCGATTTTCTCGTAAACACAATCCAAAACTCGCCCCAGTGAAGTGCATATTTTAAAACTTGTTTCTACTAAGGGTTAAGTCCATTAATTAGAAACATACTTTCTAAAATTTACACATCTAGTAAACACACTTGTCTTATTACTAATATAGCCATCGTAACTTTCAAATTTGTAACTTTATAGTAAATATCTTTGGTTGATACCGCTTATAACCGGTCAATCTTTGAAAATGTCTGACACGTCAGCAATTTTTTAATTTTCTTATTTTTTTAGGATGACTTGGATATTCCAACGTGTATACTTTGCTTAGTTGGATAAGTAGACCCTAACTATATAAACTTAAACCACCTTTTTTACTTCATAACATCATCACCAACCACCTTCATTCTTATCTGCATCCACCATCACCCCCAACTTCATCATAGAAAAAAGATAGAAACCCAAATAAATCATAAAAGTCAAACAATAAAAAATCAACCTAACTTAAAAGTCTTATCCATATCAGTATATCACCATCTTTGACAACAAATATTATCCATTTCTTTAACAACAATCATACGAAATAAAGATTTCCATTTCATGGGTGTTTGTTTTTGTTGCTAAACGTGGATGTGACAGTTGCAAACCCAGATTTGGTAAAGTGTTTACACAAGGGAAATTTTGTCATTTTCATCTCAATCACCATTAATTTTTTAACTAAAAGCCTATTTCATTTCCATTCTTGTCGTCACCTTTTAGTGAATCGGTGATATGGTGAGTTTAGTGGTGATTTTGTAATATGGATTTCTGATGAAGGTCTTTGTATCGAGGGTAATTTTTTGATGTTGTTGTTCTTGGGTTTCGATTGATAGGGAGAGGGTTGATGGGGATATGGGGTTTAGGTTTAGATCGTGAGTTTTTTTAAGGGTTTGTGGGATTTCATTTTGGTGATAAGGTTTTGTTTTGCGAGTACTTGATAGGAATCTGGGTTGTGATGGTGTGACGGGTTTTCGGCAGTGATGTGGTTATGATTAGGGTTTGTGGTAGCTTCGTTATTGTTGTTTCCGAAGTTGTACTCACCGGAGTTGTATGGTCACCGGAGTTGTAACCACGACTGATCGATGTTTTGGGTTTCTTGGGTTTGAGGGTGTTTTCTTTTGATGTGTAGATGATGAATCTTGTGAGCTCAGATTTTATAAGTTGTGGTTTTTGTGAAAGAATCTTGTGAGCCGGAGTTTATTATTTTGTTTTTTTAGATCTTGTGTTCTTGATTTGGGTTACTAGTAAGAATGATGAAGATGATTTTGTAGGTACCTGGGCTATAAAGTGTCCAGGTGGAAATAAATATACAATCAATGTTCAGGGGGAATTTTTTTTTAAAAATATTTATCTGTTTGGAAAATCAGCAGGTCATATTTACTAAATCGTCACAAATTAGCCGGTTTTAATACCTAGATTGGTAATAAAACAAGTGTGTTTACTAGATGTGTAAATTTTAGAAAGTACGTTTTTAATAAATGGACTTAACCCTTCTACTAATCTTCTTACTTACGGGATTTTAACAAGTGGGAATAATGACGATTTAGATAAGGAGATATATTGAGTGAAATACATATCTCAGATCAAGGTCGTTCTGTTAAATTTTAAGGCTATGTTGACTTGGCAGCCGCGTTATCGGCGTTATGATACCCCCCCTCATTTCCAATGGCGTTAAGCCGGAAGTTACACCACCAACGCCCTATGCGACGTGAAAAATAAAATTCAAAATTCAAATTTTTTATTAAATGCCTCCAATGGCTAGTAACAGGCAAATTTTAATTTTTTTTATAAAACCTCCACAATACAATATAAATACCCCTTTATACCATATATTTTTTACACACAACCAAAAATCATCTACAAAAAAACACATTCTTACACAATGGATCTGAATCAAAGCGATGACGAACGTAACAATTTTTTCGAATTCGATGACGAAACCGACATGTGGTTTATGATGCAAGCGTACGAGTATAACCAACGGTTGGAAGAAGAACAAAATCAACTTTTCTTGACCCGTAACCCGATCAACCGTGACCGTGAGGATGCCGAAAGACGTTTGATCGCCGACTATTTTGATGACTATTGTAAGCATCCGTTCTACTATTTTCGAAGAAGATATCGTATGAGCCGAAAACTATTTCTAGATATTGTCAAAGATATTAAATCTTAAACTGCTGATCATCTTCCAAAGCATTGTAAATTCTTTACTAATCGACCCGATGCTACGGTTCGAATGAGAATGATTGTTATTATGAAATGCACATCCACCATACACCAATTGGCATACGACAATACACCCGACGCATTTGATGAATATTTGCAAATAGGTGAGCATACCGTACGTGATTGTCTAGATAATTTTAATGAGGCATCATTGACTTGTACATGTCGAAGTATTTAAGAAAGCCAACATTGGCCGACGTTGAAAAGATATATGATGCACATGAGTATATTCATGATTTTTCGGGAATGCTAAGAAGCATTGATTGTAAGCACTGGGAATGAAAAAATTGTCCAAAATCATGGCAGGTTCAATACGGTAGGGGTGATAAAAAATATCCAACTATTATGCTTGAAGCTGTTGCTTCGCAAGATTTGTGGCGTGCGTTTTTTGGGGTAGCGGGTGCAAATAACGATATTAATGTTTTAGATAATTCTCCGTTATTTGACGACCTTCTTGATGACATAGCCCGTGTAGCTCCGTTTGTGGTAAATGGTGTCGGGTTTGAAAAGGGGTATTACTTAGCCGACGAAATTTACCCACAGTGGGCAACTTTTGGCAAATCATTCAAGGTCGCAAATGACGAGAAACATAGTTTCTTTAAAAGGCGACAAGAAGGTGCATGAAAGAATGTTGAACGTGCTTTTGGTGTTCTTCAAGGACGTCGGGAAATAATACAACAACCGGCACATCAATACCATGTTAACATGATACGTAGAATCATGTATTTTTGGATCATAATGCATAACATGATTTTAGAAGATCAAAAGATGGCGTTTAGTGACTGGAACGAAATGTATGCTAATTTGTCAAGAAATATGACAACGTACTTGGATTGAAAGATACGATGTCCAACGTCGAAAAGCTAAAGAAATACGGGATAAAGAAGTGCATCTTAGTCTTCAACGAAAACTTATGGAGCATATTTGGCAACAACGTGAAAATCAAGATGAATAATTTTAGTCGTCGGCCGTATGTATTTTTTGTATGTATTTTTAATTTTCGTATGTTTTTTTAAGTATTGTAATTTGTATTTTTATTTAATAATGAAATGTTTTAGTTTGTTTAAATAAATGAAAAAGAAAAAAAATGGCGAGTCTCAAAAGTAGTGTTAAAATGGTGGGATTTTTTTTATGATGATGTTAAAATGTTAAAACTGATGCGGCGCTGATGTGGTGTTATAACACCTTGGGCTCTAAAAATGATTGAGCTAGTTATAAAAACATATGGGTTATAACCGACCACAATGAAGTTTTGTTGCGTAGTATGTAATATGTTTTACGTGTTAAAACAGTTGGAATGTGTTATGTGTTCATCAGTACATATTTTTTTTATGAACAACATCATAATATTCATCAGTTTTCTTTAATGTTGTTCATCAATTAATCACAATTTTCATCACTTAGATCACATTGTTTATCAGTTCATCAATTCATTAGTTTTTTATGAACAATATCACAATATTGTTCATCAATTCATCAATTTTTTATGTTGTTCATCAGTTAAAACAAAATGTTCATCAGATAGATCACATTGTTCATCTATTTTTTTATTATGAACAACATCACAATGTTCATTAGTTAGATCACGTTTTTTATCGGTTTTCTTTTTTAAGAACCTTTTTTTTGTTATTACAATGTTCATAGTTTTCTAAAAGAATCACGTTGCTCATCGGATTGAAAGCAACCCCTACTCACTCCGGAGGGTTAGTCGTGAAGATGAGTACTATGCATACTTACTGGTTTTAGTTGATTTAGTCTAACCTAGGGCTTGGTCCATCTCTAGTACTAATGGAGAAAACAATACAGGCATCCTTGTATGTCGATCCCAACCATTATGATATAGATTAATCACCACAGACAATAGACCTTATCAATAAGCAAGTAAACAAACATTTATTTGAACGATAAACACGTAAACTATCCAACACGAATTCAATAAATCTAAAGCAAACGAAAATAAGCAAACAAAGTATGTGTTAGCCCATAATCTCAATCAAGATAAAGAAAGTAATAGCAAACGATAAACAAATAGAATTCATAGTCGAATCGATATGTAAACCGAATGATAAACAATGATATGATGATAAGAGATGTTCCTCATGGTTGAAATGGCCTTCAATGGCGTTCTTCTGCTGTGAAATCTGTCCCTAATTCGTCTGGGAATGACCCAATGTGTCCCTTAAGTCGTTTTAGGGATTATATTTATAATCTACTATATTGCACCTCGATATGGCGTATCCCCATATATGGATAGATCATATCCATTATGAGATTGATCAATATGAGATTCATCAATATCATCCACAACACAAAGAACTTCCACTTTCTAAAAATTTTGGTAACCTTCAATTGGACAAATCTCTATTGGCAATTTAAGAAAATCTATCAATTTTCTTAAAACCTAATTTATGCAGCAACCATCAATAATTAAAGAACATGTCGAATTATTGATTAGAATTCTCAAATGAAAAAACTTGGTTGTAGGTGATCGATCCTCCTCCTTTTTCTCCTCCCATTCTTCAACTCTTTCATTTTTTAACAAGGATCGGTTGCTTGCACAATTTCCTCCAAAATCGCCTATGGTCTGGATGAATTTTTTGACCTTTGTGTTTGCTACCCTCACGATTCTTATGGATTAATGCTCCACCTACGATCACAGAACGTAGTTCTTCAAGCACAATGTAGCAGCTGTCAAGTTCTTTTATGGATTTGGTAAAACGATGATCTATGTACTCTATAGGCCATACCCCACCAGTATTATGTGTTTTGATAACATCTACACTATTCCTTATCCATGATACTAACAAACTCTAGATGCCAACTCACGTAGGATGCAAAAGCGAATATAGATAAACCCTAATCCAATGATTGATAAACGAGGCGCACCTCAAGGGAATAAAACACAAACAAGAGATAAACTCTAAAATTAATTATATGAATGATTCAAAGTTGCATTACAATGATAATGAACCCTATATTTATAGGGAAGTGTAACTTACACAAAGAGAAACCTAATTAGAGTTTAAAAAAATGAAATAACAACTAAAAGAAGATTACGGATACGATATCTCTACCACGCACTACTACACAAACTATTTTTTGGTACGGTAATTAGGTACGGTTTAACCAAAAACCGCACCAAAAAATAAAAAAGAAGTCATTTGCTACTGTTTGAAAGAAAACCGTACTTAAAAACAACAATTTGGTGCGGTTTTTGTATTTTGTTTACTATTTGGTACGGTTATTTTATAAACCGTACCAAATAATCATTTATCGGTACGGTTATTTTACAACCGCACTAAACTGTCTATATCTTTCCATTTCCCGCTTACATTAGTTTTCCCGCTCACAATTTTCACTTTCATTTTCTCAGTTTCGTTTTCCCGCTTACTTTTACAAGCATCATAATAGATCTCAGATTTAGATCTCAATTTCCATCCAACTCTCATCACTCCTCTCTCACAAGCTCTCCTACGCCTTCAACTCAATATCCTCACCATTGCTCCATCGACTCTCGCTAACCAAAAGGACCCTACGACCATCCGAAGCAACCATCGCTACCACTGTAACTATCATCTCCAACACCAGTGGAAATACCACTCATCTTCCTTGGTGGGTTTTATATAGTTGTACTTAAATGTATAAGTTGTATGCAACTGAGAATTAAATATTTTCATATACTAAAACTTCGTATGCTGTTTTTGAGTGATTATTGCTTGATTTGGTTGAGTTCTTTTGTTAAGAATTGGATTAACATTTTATCCTGCACTCGATTTTTGTATAAACTATTTGTGAGTGACTATTGTTTGATTTATAGTGTTTGTTTTATAGGCTACAGGAAGCAATAAAACATGCTATTCGAAAGCGGCATTTGGCTGAGGAGGGAGCTCATGGATAAGCTTTTGAAGCTCTTTCTAAACCTATTGTAAACCAGGTTATACTAGAATTTTGACCTTTTATTATTAGTAAGTTATTGTTCGCGTGTTGAGATGTATTTCAGTTAAGTATTTGAGTTTTAAATATTTTTTAGATGTTATTGAAACTTCACCTTTGAAATTATTTTAACATAATATGATGTACTCCGTATTTGGTTAAAAATTTAATGGACAACATCTTTATTAGCTTACCTGCTAGAGTAGATTACATCCACTCTTAATAAATTTGATGTTATGAGGTTGTATCGCGTAGAAATAGATCGTTATGAGCTATTATTTTTTAGTATTTTTGCATTGTAATGAGTAGGTAAATATCATGTTTTGTAGTTGAAATAGTCCACGAACGAGCTCCAACAAGCAAAAGGACATGATGAGAACATTTTTTAGCAAGCCTGAGAAGATGAGACTAAGCTTCAGCATTGAAAATCAAAGACTCAGATAAACCAAGTGTCGCTTACGACGGCAAACGAGTGTTTTAGGATTGTGGTTGCTCCTCTAGATACACTGGCCTCTTAGTTTTCAAAGCGATGTTGTTTATATATTCTGTAATGTATAACAAATTTATCCAAATCATGTTGTGTATATATACTATTATACTATATCAGTTGATTTATGATCTGTATATGAAGTGTTAAGCTTGTTTGATATTGTTTGTGTATGTGGTAAATGTTGTTGTTTGGTTTTTGAATATGTGAATATAAAAGTTTTGGAAAAAAGAAAAATCGCAAATATATTTTTTAAGCCAAAAGATTTTAGCGTGGTCTATAAGAAAACCGTACCAAAAAACCAAAATACTATTGACTTTGGCAGAATATAATTGGTACGGTTGTAAAAAAAACCGTACTAAAAAATCATTTTTTGGTACGGTTTTAAACCGCACCAAAAAACATTTTATTTTTTGGTACGCAAGCATTTGCTGCGGTTTTAAAACCGTACCAAATCACCTTAGAAACCGTACCTAATGACATTTTTGTGTAGTAGTGACGTAGAGAGGGTTTTCCCTCTACGGCGTACATGCCTAAAGTCTCGATAAAACTCTATTCGAGAGCTCTATAGCGTAGGCATGGGAATCCCTCTACGCCGTAGAGAATGTTGACTTCACGTCTCAAAGTTGTTCCCATCACTGTCACCAACCTTCTCCAAAGGTATCATGAAGAATCGGTCTAGAATCATCAGTCGGTGTTACAACGGAGTGACTTGTACTTGTACTTGGTTCAGAAGAATCGGTAACAGAAGTTGTAGGAGCACTTTGAAACGTTGTAGAATCGTTAAAATTAAAACCAGTAAGGTACTCAGGGCGAGTAATAACACCAGTTGGTTCTATATCTCCTGAAAGCATTGCTATCACTCTTGACATTGATGGTCGTTGCATTGGTGAGGTTTGCGTGCATAAAAGAGCGATTCTCGTCACTCTTCTTACTTCATTCTCGTCGAATTCGGATAATTCTTCATCCACTAACTCAAGTTCATTATTGGCTTCATGCAGGTTCCATGCCTAAAATCATAACGAAGGTTAAGTATTATGAAATATGTGGGCGCCAGGTGAATTGCTATTATGATAGATGGGGTGTTTGATTTGCATTTTGAATCTCTATATTACCATTGCGATTTAATATGTAATGATCATTGTTGAATGTTTGGATACACAATTTATAATTTTAATTCGGGATTATGTAAGGTTAAATAATGAGTTTCATATGAGCTACATCAGGGAATAGAGATTAATGAGGAGGATAAAACATACCCATTCAAGAAGATATATTTTATCATCATCCAAACTCGAATCAGAATTAGGCCTTCCACTGATAATCTCTAAAGCCACGACTCCAAATCCAAACACATCAGCCTTTTCCGTAAGGTGTCCACGCATTGCATACTCTGGCGCAAGATATCCACTACATAACAATGATTAAATTCATGTCAACTTATTATTACTCAAATAACTAGTAATATATGTTTTTTACAGTAGAAAGCAATATATATTAATCTTACATTGTTCCCGCAACACGAGTACTCATGTGTGTTTTCTTGTCATCATAAAGTTTGGCTAACCCGAAATCTGAGATCTTGGGGTTCAATTCAGAATCAAGCAGAACATTACTAGCTTTAACATCTCTATGTACAACACGTATGCGTGATTCCTCATGCAAATATGTGAGACCGCGTGCTACTCCCAAACATATTTCAAACCGAGTGGACCAGCTAAGAGACAACTTGCTCTTTCCTGCATCACAGAGACCCAGATGCACAATAACTAGACTATATATAACTTTGGAATTTACGTTACACAATTCATGTCTAAACCTGTACTTACCGAATAGTGCTTGGTCAAGACTCTTGTTCTCGAGATGCTCATAAACAAGAAGTCGTTTTTCTCCATCAATACAACATCCATGCAGTTTCACAAGGTTACGGTGTTGGACAGCAGATATTGTTGCAATTTCAGCCATAAACTGGCTCTTGCCTTGGTGAGAGGCTATTGAGAGTTGTTTAACGGCTATTACTCTCCCATCATCAAGTGTTCCCTTTATCATAAAATAATAAATACAGACTAATTATGGTTCTGTCAGCTTCAAGAAGCAAAATGGATTACTGTTTAAAAGTAAAAAATTACCTTGTAAACAGGTCCAAAACCTCCTTCACCAAGCTTATTTGCTGCACTAAAATCATCTGTGGCAGTTCTTAATTCTGCGTAACTGAATGTATTTGGTCTGGTGTCGATTCCTAAGAAGTCTGCAAAGAGAATCAGCATGTGAGCGTGTTACAACTCAAATAGGTCAAATAATGCTAAAAGGGGGAAAGGGTCAACTGGGTTAAAAGTAGACGAAAAAAAGTTGTGTTACTAAATACTAATGCATACAACTTCATAAATCAACTTTATAAGATTATTAATGTAGACTGTAGTAATATTGTTTTTAATTTAAATTTACTGTGAGTGCCTATAATTTGCCCGTAACAGGAAGGCCTAATAACTTCTAAAACAATTCACTTGATTCTGGAAGATTTAAAAATATTACCTTCATAATCGTCAAAAGTATCCTGCTTTTTCCTCTGCTGACGGATAATGTATAGGGCTAATATTGCCAGAAAGCCAACAACTGCAATTGGAACTATAATCCCGACAATCAAACCGGCATTCTTCTTCTTTTTTGTGGAAGGTGGAGTGTTGCTCACAGTGGGGGTAAATTCTGTGCAAAAAAAAAGTAAAGAATATTAGCTTTCAGGAAGCCCAAACTTGAGTAATAACTTGAAATATATATTTTTTTTGCCTGAGATGGCACTTATTGCTGAAATAAGAGGTCCAAATGTTCCTTGTTTGGGTACGCAGCAAGTCCCTTTTCCTGACCAGAATAGATGTACCTCAAGGTAGTTATTTAAAACTTGAACCCTCCTTACTTGCCTCGAAACAGGACTAAATGAGGCCCCACCTGCTTCCCGTTTTATATCAAAATCCGGAAACACCAAGTTTCCCTGGAAGAAACAAAATTTGAGAAAATAATGTAAGAAAATATGGCAAACAATGGCTAACTCTAGTTTCCCGTTTCAATCCATACACGCAACAAAGGTCAAAATGATGATGTGTCGGTAAGCCTGGCCATGTCAACTTTTACCTAACCAGGTTAGAGATTACCACACGACTCCCTCTGTCCCAAAATAAATGTTTACTTTCAAATTGCACAAAGTTTTAGAAAATCCAACTTAATTGGTTGAAACACAAAGTGGACATTTATTTTGCGACGTCTCAAAATATAAACGTGGACAGTTCTTTTGGGACTAAGGCAGTATTATACAAGTGGCTACTGTTTGCGTTTTGACTTTTGTGTCAAAGTACAAACTTTCAAATAAATATTTGCTACGAATTCTAGCTAACACCTACCTGTAAATAGATATCAAAGACACGCCTACCAGTACTCCTCCAAGTGAGACCATTTTCTATTAGTAGCTCTGCAAACTGGAGGTTAACAGTATAGTTACCGTTCTCAAGTCCTAAACCATAGTATCTTATTGATCCAGCAGAGAGACGGGCTGTTTGGAAAAGTTCAGAATCCTGAGTGTTTGTAAACTGGCGTTGAGTGGAGGCTCTATATTCTGCATTATCCCCTTGTCCTACATTGCTGACTCCCCACCTTCTTTCAGAAGTCAAATAGTATGTTGCTGGCCCAAGTGCTTCATTATCTTGCTCGTGAACTAGTCGACTAGAAGATGTTATTTGAGGACCGCCACAATTGATTCCAAATCTACTATCTGTAAATTTAATTCAAAATGATAATTATCAAATCAAGTCTTCAAATGGTATAATAATAAGAGGAACTAATGTTGTAGAATAATGAGGCACTTAAAAAAGAATTAGTTCCAAAAGAAGCTAATGTTAGTTGCTATCATATGATACTAGTCCTAAAAAGGGAAACGTTTATGTTTTTGCTTACATCTTGGCGATCCACGATTACAAGGGAAATCCCTTTGTAGACAATCCAATCCTGTAGGAATACCACTAAAAACAAAAGACATTTCAAGTTAAATAGAATAAGCATTAGTTAGTTACTAATGATTTTTAGAAATATCAAACATAAGTAAAAAATAAACAATATGATTGATTACCTGTTTTCGGAACCTTCTAAAGTGAAGTTGTTCACAACTAAGTTACTACACATGTACATTAAAAAAAACATTATTAGCTCCAAACGCCATCCTAAAAACCAATGAACATTTGTTATGTTTAAATAAACAATAAGCTTCAAAGCCTTTCACATACAGTTGTAAGTTTGGCGCATTAAGCCAAGAAGGAAGTGTCCCCGACAGTTCATTGTATGACAAATCACTGCATGAAGAGAATTGTACAAAACTTAGAAAAACAAATTTATTATCTTATCATCGGGTGCCATCTTAGAATTTACTTACATATTGCTGAGAGATGCGCTCTTTACATCAGGAAGAGTACCATTTAAACTATTGTTTCCAAGAACCCTGAGAACAATGAAGATGTCAAAATAGAACACCGAATATTTCATTTTAATATCGATACTAGGAGTTAATTGCATGCAAGATCCTATTATATATCATAAAAGGAGAATGTGTGCAACTGAAAACCAAGGATGTTCTCAGCGTGTTCTACCTATGGCCTTCTCGTTAAGGTTTTTTTTTATCCAGGAACAAAGTTGTATCGTGTATAACTCCTTGCTCTTGATGCCAAATGTTGTCCCAACTCTAAATCGAATTATGCAAGTTGCAAAGTAATATTGAATAAGTATTTTTGTCTTACCATTCAATCGATACATAGTTTTACATATATATGTTTCTAACCGGTGTAAGTGAACCAGTGTAACCTTTTTGTTTTGTCTAACCGAAAATAACTAACTTTTAACTAACATTTCGGTTATAAACTAACTAACTAACATGTTTGGTCCTTCGTGTATTAATATTTACATATGAAGCAATGGAGCGAGATTATTTGGTTCACACATCTTCTGTTAACATAAGAAATTCATTGCATTCTTCATTAAATCAGAATATGTTTTAAGCCAACTCGATTGTAAACATACACAAACAT
>BQNB010027454.1:4645-43804 GCA_026074375.1 Tanacetum coccineum | reverse complement strand
ACTTTCCTCCAACATAGGAGGACGGTTATCCGTACCAGCTGCACTTGATTCTTTATCAGTTGTTGCCATCTTGTAAGATATATGAACGGATCTTGAGTGGTTGTTTGTGTTTGATTGAAATCAATTAATGTTCACAGGATTTTACAAATCCTTGATTAAAATCGAGAAAAGAATCGTATCTTTCGCGGGATTTTACAAATCAAGAAGAACCCGTAAAACAATAATGAATTTGATACGTAGAAGGAAAAAAGAACAAGGATATAATTTCCAAAAATAGAAGATTATATCCCTTAAATTTAGGAACCAAATATTTACTTCCCACAATTAACCGCCACTAGGATAAAATCAAATCCCTTGATTTTAGGAAACAAGTATTTACTTCCCAAAAATATAGATCTCCTCCTTTATTAAAAAAATATGCCGAATCCCTTGTTTTTTTAAAAAAAATCAACCGAAAGTTTTTTTTTTAATAAACCGATTTTTTTTTTAAAAACAGCCGAAAGTTTGTAAAAAAAATAAGCCGATTTTTTTTGCGATGAATAGTACCCGATGAACAGTACCGTGAACAGTGTCGTGAACAGTACCGTGAACAGTGTCGTGAACAGTACCGTGAATAGTACCCGTGAACAGTAATTTTTTTTAAAACACACAAGATCAAAACACCTACCACTTAGGCTCTTGATACCAATTGATGGTTCCAATAATTATTCATCTCACAAGAAAGATTGAGGTTTAAAGATCAAGAGAAAAACTAGAAAGAAAATTAATGAAGGATGATTAAACTTACAAGAGATATGAGTTTTGTGTTTACAGAGATCATCACATACCCTAAACCTTGACATGTGAAGGGTATTTATAACCCTCAAAGGGGCCGGCCATATGGGCCTTTGGATGGGCTTTTCGGGCTTTTTCTTTGTCGGCCCGATTACATTAAACATTATTAACTAACGAGCTAGTAAATACTAAACAACTACGAGTGACCGAGACTTCTTTGTTTCTAACAAAAGTTTACGAAATGATCATCAAGAAAGATTCTGAAATAGTCAAAGCAAAAGTTGAAAGGAAATCTCTTGCTTTAAAGGCTAAGAAAGAATCTAGTGATGAAGAGTGTTCGACTTCCGGAAGTAAAGACGAAGAATATGCCATGGCAGTAAGAGACTTCAAGAAGTTCTTTAAGAGAAGAGGTAGATTCGTGAGACAACCTCGGAACGACAAAAAGACATTCCAAAGAAGTCGTGATGACAAGAATGGTAAAAATGATAGAAAATACTTTAGATGCGGCGACCCGAATCATCTTATTGGAGAATGTCCAAAACCACCAAAAGACAAGAACCAAAGGGCATTTGTCGGAGGTTCTTGGAGTGATAGCGATGAAGAAGATGATGAGAAAGTCAATAACGAAACGTGTCTAGTAGCTAAAGCATCAAGTGAGATATGCCTTGGAGTCGACTTGGAACTCGATGAGTGGATAAAGTGATAGCGGATGCTCCAAAACACTTGATGGTTAAACTGAAAGCTCTTCTCAAGCTACAAAGGGCATACAACGGAGTAATGTTATTTTTGGTAAGCATAATCTTCGCAGGTAACCTTCATTGGCAGGTATAATTGCAAATAACTCTCTCAATAATAGTAAAGTGTAGAGCATGTAGATACTTAAGATTTAACTGTTAAGTATAGGAAATTAATATGTGATAATAAGTGTAGGAGTAACTTTCTCTTAAACATGATAGTGAATTCCACTACAGGATGTAAGGTACTAGGTAAATGTATTAGGAAAAAAAGGCTTATTATGTGATGAAAATTAGGCAATAAGCCTAAAGACAAAATTTGGCACTAGCAATGATTGATGAAAAACTCCTCGTTGTGGGCTGTAGGATATTAGGCCACGCAAAATATGCGTCTTATTCATCTTTGCATCTAAGGAATTAGTTGAAACTTACCTAAAGCTTAAGTTTGATCAACATTATGTGATTCTGCAAAGTGGAAAGCAAGCTCATGCTAGTCATAACCGGTAAGAATTAGTCTCAACGACATAGATGCTTAAGATCACCTTATATGTATCTCTTTCGATCCATCCCGCAGTTTCGAAGTTATGAATGGAAAAAAGTTTTACCTTAGTCATAGTAGATGATTATTCTAGGTATACTTGGACTAGATTCCTTAAGGACAAAACTGAAGCTTTCGATTGATGTGTCATTGTGTGGTGTATATTTTATTAATTTAAGTTTTAAATTTATATTTTATCGACTAAACCAAAAACAAACCTCTTTAACCGGGCAGTAGTACACCGATCGGTAGTAGTTTCGTAGTAAAGTAGGGTGTCGAAACACCTTGAAGCGGGTTAATACTATCAATTTAATTAATTAGGCTTGGTATTTATTCTATGTTTAATTTTATTCTATTCTAATCCCTATGTCACAGTCTAAATCCTATTTCTAAACAGGAAAGGAGGGTTTTCAGCCTGAGGTGACTGCTCGGTTTGGTTGGTGACTACAATCAATTCAAGGCACTGTTACCCACGCAAGCTAATTAACAAAAGATAAAAGAGTGGTCGAACCTTATATAAGAAAACTGTATTAACCATTATTAATCCGATTAGAAAGTTGATTTGTTTATTAAGTGCAATGATTTCTTCTCTCGAGGTGGCATATCATTCTTAAGACTTAGGCCTAACGATGTCCGTGACCAAACTACATCGAAAAAAAACCTAATGAGCTTGTCTCATTCTTCTGAGTGCAAATAGTGACATGGAAGGATCCGAAAACCCAAAAACACACGTTGTTCCCCCCAGTTCTCACATTTATTACTTCTATTAGTTAGTCTTTGTGGACTAATTTGCAATAAACCACAACCTACACTACAGGACCATAAGTTGTAAATAACAAGGACTGACATTGCAATAAACATATACACTTTCAGGGACTAATTATGCCATTTACCCAAAAGTTTTCCCCTGCCCCTTTTATACATCCCTTTCCCGCCTAGTACTATACATCCTTCTCCCACACACACAATTCGTGTGTGTTTTACCTGTAACATAAGACAAACCTTCACCTCATGCCAAAAATAACATCACCCTCACCTTACCCCACTTCATAACAAACAAAAAAAACAGGCTGGTAATCCTAGAGGTGCCCATTGGGTGATCAAGATTGAGGGATAGGATCAATTGTTTTAGGCACCAAGGCAATTAAAGGATCTAGATTGAGATTTTTAGCCTCTCACCAAACAAACACAACAAGCACACAAAGGCTTGAAGACACTGCTTATAAAAAGAAGATGAAGACAGAAGATAGAAAGTAACTAAGAGTAGTTTAGTTTAGCTTTAATTCATGTTTTTATTGTCTTTCTGTCATTTTAATTTAAAAACCTTGTAACCTTTTTAATTTTAATGAAAATTTTTAGTTTCTTTTAAAGTTTTCTCAAAAACTGTCCATTTTAGCCTTTCATATTGCTTTATATGATCCATCTTATTTTGTTGCTTATTAGTTATTGAAAATTGCTTGTTCTTGCTTATATAGCTTATTTAATATCTGGTCAACTTAATTCCTTGCTTAATTCAGTTTGTTATGGTATAAAAATATTGAAATTCACTTTTAAGGGGTGTTTGGGTCAAGGGGTGAAAACGGGTCAAAACAGGTTTTAAACCTTTTGGGGTCACTTAGTTACCTTTAACAAGCTTTATTTAGTGAATTTAACCTGTTTTTAAAAGTTATTTAAGCCCTTAAGTTTGTTTTTGGCTTTTGTCTACCTGTTGTGCAAATCTGTTAAGACATAACAGATTTATGAAGCTTATTGGATTGAGTTTGTGAAAAACACTTTTAAGTATTGTCTTTGTGTTGTGGTAGCTGTTAAAATGCAGCAGGAACACAATGGTCAAATGCACTTTGTTTTTTTTAATATCCCAAAAATCTGTCTATCTTTCTAAGTTTTAGGCCACATTTTTTAATCTTAGAATTATACTAGTTAAAATTAGTGATAGTTTCTGAAATTTATTTTATAAGTTCAATAGTTAATAAACTTTATATGTTTGAGCTTGAGTTTCTCCCTTTTAAGCTCATTTTCAATGTGAAAATTAGGCCGCACTTTTTGGGTTTTTGTCTTAGCAAAAAATGTGCATACTAAGCTCTTAACCTTGCAACAGCACTTTTCTTAAACCCTTCTTCAAGGCTATTTGTTTTTCAAACTCTTTCTACAAATTGTTAGTCTAGGTGCCTTTGGACTGGCTTTAAGCTCATATAAGTTATATAGCCATAAGGTTCTATTATGGTGCTTAAATTTAAGCTTAAAAGTCCCCCTATGGGCTGTTGGTCTGCTAGTTTGTGCCTTATAGCTTATTTCTTTTTCTGGCTTATTTGCTTAATTTTATGTGCTTATTTTAGTTTGAATTTTCTTATTAGGTGTAGCTTTCTATCTGTTTTAGCTTAAGTTTGATTTCCATTAGCTTAATTAGTCTTAAGTAGGCTTATTAGTTTGACTTTTATAAACTTAGTGTAATGAAGCAAATCTGTCACTTTTCTTTTTGCTTGGTTTTAGCTTATTTATGTGCTTATATTTAGCTTAGATTTGTTCATTAGGACTGGGTTAAAGCTATCTTTAGCTTATTCATTTTCCTTATTGCTTATATTGTTCAAGAAGCCCAAAACAGTTTAAGCCTTATGTTACTTAGTTTAGTTTTTGAAAGCTGTCTTAATGCCCTTTTAGGTTTCCTAGCTTATTTGTCACTAGCTTAATAGGAGTAGTTAAAATAACTATGTTAGCTTATCTTTGTTTTCCCTTGCTTATTGTGCTTAAAAAAATATAGCATCTTGTTTAGCATTTAGTACTTAGTCTAGCAAAACCTGTCTGTCAGCTTTTTATTACTTATTTCCCAGCTTATTTTTAAGTTTCTAAAAAAGTATTTTTTTTAAAGTTGCTAGTTTTGTGTGCTTTTTAAGTTTTAAAAGAAAAAAAATAGTTTAATAAAAAGGAGAGGCCCAGGCTCGAACCCTGGACCTCCCCCTTTATACCAACGCCCTAACACACAAACTCATACCGCTGTGCTACAATAGCTCATCCGGTATGAGTTTGTTTCATTAAGTATATAAGCCCAAACAGCCAAAATAATGCATCCTGCCAATTTTAGCTTAATAAATGCTTATTTTTAAGCTGTATTTTCGCAGGTTTTCAAATTTTTTTTAGGATCCTTGTAGTTTAATGATTTTCTCCTAAATTTTTAGAATTTTTTATAATCATTTATATTTTTTAACATTTTTTTTCATTTAAAACTGTTTTTTTAATTTTACTAAAATTAAATAAAAATCAAAAAAATATTTTTCTTTTTTAGAAAATTTTATTTTTTCATTTTGCACTTAGGAAAAATAGAAAAACGTTCGTAGGGTCATTTTTGTAAAATTTTAATTTTTAAAGAACGGGTTTTGGGCCCGGTTCTCGTTTTCGCGTTTTTGAACTTAATTTAACTTCGTTTTCGGTCTAGTTTTCTTTATTCTTACTTTTTAGTCATTTAGGATTAGTTAAAAGTAAAAAAATCACTTTAGGTTTAATTTTTCATATTTTAGGTTTTTAGTCGCGTTCGTTTTTAATTTCCGTTCTCGTTTTTGTGATTTAAGCCTAATTGCCTTAATTTTATGCTCCCGTAGACATAGGATTTCATTCTTATGCCTTTTTATGCTTTCCCGTAGAATTTTAAGATAATCATTTGCCTTTTTATGCTTTCCCGTAGTTTTAGGTTTAAATTTCCGTTTTCGCGTTTTTCTTAAATTGCTTTTGTTTAGGGTTTTCTTTTATTCGTTTTTGTATATTATTAGTAGTTTTAGAAACTCAATCATATCTTGTTTTCCATTCAAGATTTGATATTCAAACGACTTTCGTTTCAATTACGCCTCGTTGGAGAAACGACCCTGGGGTCGGTTTTTAAACTTTGTGGGTAACGAAGCGAGAGACCGATACTTCCGGTAATACTATACTACTATCATTGATATTATCCTCTTTGTTATATATATTTATATATTTATTTATATTTATATATGTAGTAAAAAGGAAACAAATCAATTTTTGGCGCCGCTGCCGGGGAGGCTTGTGTAAACGATTTTAGTGTTGGTTTGACGATACGTGTTTGAAGTACCTTCCCTCGTGAAGTTAAGTTTACCGTTTGTAGTAATATTTTATTCTATTATTAAAAATATATAAACACAAAAATATGTTCATTTTCTTTTTATTAGTTATTAGTATCAAGAAAATAAATAAAAAATCAAATTATAATAATATTATCCTTAATTATCAATAAATAATCACCTCAAAATAATGCTTTTCAATTGAAGCATTATAATAATAAGTTTCCGAACACCAAAAGATTAAAACTTGCTTTGTGTCACTTGGAATACCGGCTCACCTTTAATTGATAAACAAACGTATAGAGGGGTATTGGAGGGTTGTTCCGAGGAAATACGACCCACGAATGGGAGAATGTTTTAAATAGCCTTCCGCTTTCCCGCTCCTCCGCTCCTTTTGCGCGTTTTTCTTTTAGAGAGTACCGTGAAACGAGTTGATTTTGTTTATGTTGTCTTATTCATTTTGTCCGTCAATACTAATTGTTTCTTAAAAAACCGAAATAGCCAAAATAATCTTCTTTTTCTTTCTTATCCATTTAATTCTTTTCTTAACCCTCAATTGTTTAATTCTTATGGCGTCACTCGATCGTCGTTTGAATCCCCTTTACGCGATTAAAGAGTGTTCGTCTTGTGGAAATTTGCACACTAAAGACTGTGGTTGTTCAATAGGGAGTCTTGAAGACAAGATTCTTGTTCCCGTACCCGACTTGTCTCAACGACCCCTTAAAATTGAAAAAATTTGTCTCGATTGTGGAGACCCGGTTCATGGTCTATATTGTTGACAATGTGCTCTAATATGAAAGACATTGGAGGAAGTTTTTCAAGATTTCCAAGACACTTCCAAATCATCCGATGACGATACTAACTTTGTTAATCAAAATTCTTCACAAAGTCCTCCACAAATTAACCACAATTGTTGTTACGAGTGTGGTGATTCGTTAGATGGAATCTTTTGTCAACAATGCACTTGTAAGTCTTGTGGGAAAGGTGCTCATTATGGTTACAATTGTCCACCGCAAATTCTGATTATCTCTATTCGGATCCATGAGACAATCAAAAACTTTAGAGATCCTTCAAAATTTGCAAAGGTTTGCAACTTCAATGTCTTTTGGGTACGTGCCTACACATGGCGTGTAATGGAATTATGATGAGTTGATTCTATTGTACTATTGGAAATGGAACACCAGTTAATTTTTCAACTCCGTACTCTTCTAACGATTCTCCAAGTGTTGCAAACCATCCTCCACAACCCCAATACGTACCATACTCTTGTGAGTCATGTGGGAACGATTCTCATTACGGTTACGATTGTCCACCTCTAAGACCTGTTTGTATTACAATCAGGACCCGTGTTTCCAATCTCAAAAACTTTGATTATTTTCCATAAATTCATCGAGTTTTCACTCAACTCAATATTCTTGTTGTGAAATTGCGAGGGTCCTCTTGAGAATTACCCAATGTAAACCAATGAATGAAGGACTATTATAAGGAGCAAAATTCTTGCTATGAATTATAATTTCTTTTGAGTTTTGAACCAATTTTAAACCCCGCAATTATACCGTCAATCATCATTCTTCAATGATTCAAAATGTCTTTCTCAATTTCTCAAAAAAAAAGGCTATGGAGCAAATTGACTCCATATGCTGTTCATGGTTGGTAATATATGAAAAAACAAAGAAGAAGACTCAGCGCATTGCGGATAGAGCAAGTGGCTTAAAGATCGATTATTGGAAGATTTCATTTGCTCGATGATGACGAGGACTATACCATGTGCATATGTACCCGTCCTATACGACCAAGGAGCCTGTTAACTCTCTAGTATAGAGGTGGCATCTTGACACTATTCCAGGTAACGGAATACGGATGAAGTCTATAAGGTATAGTGTTGAGAACCTTGCCCGATCCCAGTGAGTCTGAGGGTATCTCCCCTTTCCCCTTACTCACCCCCCCCCCCACGACAGTGCGAGTGATATGCCTCTTTGTAATAATCTTCCTCTTGAAGCTTTCTCAAAGAACACTTCTGAGACTATCTCGATTCCAAACATATGATTATTCACTTTAAGGTGATGCGATTCTTATGAGAACATCGATTATGTCGATGCATCACCTCCCGATGCTGAGATCGTCAGCTTAGAGGTGGTGGAGATTGTTATCTCGGAAGTTGGAGGGATTGATGATCGATATTATTACTAAACAATCAAAAAGACGATATCCTTCGTGAAAAATTGTGAATGTCAATTCTTTTATCGCTAACCATAGACGCATAAAAGACATATCCCGTTACATCTTCTGATGTTATGACCAAGTCTTCCTACACATTCTCTTAACCTATTTCTTTTGAGGAGACTCCTCCCCACCCCAAACACCTTTTGTATTTCGTCACCGGGATTCTGAACTTTCTGCTTGATTTGAATGAGAATAGTGTGGCAGTACCACTACCGTAAGGATTATTCTTTTCCGGATTATGAGCCTTCTATTTTTTCTTTGGGGGGAATGACGAACTCATATTAATAGGAAAGGTAGTGGCATAACAATACTCATGCTGATTTTTCTCTATGTGATTGTTCATCTTTGATCTTTCGATCAATCCCAATTCGCTCTGCCGATAGGAGTTAGTTTTTTCATGAGGAAGTTCGCGATGAACTCGCTTACATCATATCTCCATCGGAAGTTGTCATTTTCTGCTTTAAGATTGAGCCTGAGCTAGGCAATCTTACTATGGATGTGGTGAATGATATTTTCCGAACAAGAGAACCAAGAGTTCATGTGCCTTTTTTAATATTATGATTTTTAACCACCCATCCCACCTTGACTGGATCCTGATCTCAATACTTTTAGTGAATCTCTTTTCGCTTATATTGTATGGATTCTTTCTTCATTTTCTCTCGTATCCAGTTGCTCTCCATATCTTCTCTCTTGTGGGAATAAAGATACCCATTGTTGACCCCATGCCATCTCCGTTTATATTCTTTTATGCCGGATGAATCTCATTGGGTGGAACTTTCATGAAAATTCAATGTTTATCCTAAACCACTTTAATGAAAGTCCGTATGGAGATTTATCTTCCACTTGCTCCCCAGGGACCAATGTATTTATGGGTCGAGTCGAGCTTTGTGATCGGTTCACAAAAAACAAGGCGCTTCAGTGGGTGGCAACCATGCTTATCCATTCTATATTTCTTCATTTGCTAAATAAGTGTTTTTGTTTGTGCGGAGGCATCGCCTTTCACATTATTAGTGTTTTTTGTTTTTGTGTTGTATTGTCCAGGAATGTCTCGGATTTTTGAAGCCTCTCGTGCTCGCGATTTTGTCCTTCGATCACAAGAGCTTCAAATCCCCAACTTCATTTGGGAATCCAATATCCTAATCTTATCGACTAACGTTTATCTCTAGCATAATTCATAAACGGCTTAGGATTTATGTAGAGACCCTTCTTAAAACATTGAGGACAATGTTTCATTCTAGTATGGGGGGGATCTTCGATTTGATTGTGCCTGCAGCTGTTGTTTTCATGTAATCCCGTTTTTACCACCAAAATTTCAAAAAAAAATGAAAAAATTTAAAAAATTTTCAAAAATAAAATAAGTGTTTTGTCACAATTTTGACTTTCCTGCTAGGTAGAATAAGAATAAATTTTGACTCGATCGAGCGTGTTGAGCTCTAGCTTGTTCCTTAACTTTTAGACTAAGCGTTCGCGTAATATTCGCCTGAAGAACAAAAATATGGCTTGTGTTTATTATAAGTTGGATGCTAAACAAGATTATTTGGTAATCTTAAGAGCTCATGTTGTAATTTGTCGCTTTTTCTCTCTTAAGCTCTCTAAACTGATTAATTTCCGTGCAATTTTGGCTAAATTAAACTTAAAAATCAATAATTTTTATGTAGTAAATATAGCAAAAACTGTAGCCTTATGTTCAAATTTATACTTGAAGTTTTTCATAAAGAAAAGTATTCTTATATTCACAAAAAAAATGATGATAAAGATGAAAAAAATATAATAAATATAAACTGTTTGGGCTGTTAAAAGTTTGTTGCTTTTGCCGGCTCACAACCGATGTTATCAGCATTCTAAGTAATCCCATAGTAAAAATATTAATCCAGAGGACTGATTAAAAGTTGTTGCATCTTGCGGCCCACAACCGGATGTTGCAGCCTTCTAAATAGCGAAGGTTAAATTGCATAAGTAGTTTTTAAGTTTATCGTGTGAATTAATAAATAAAAGATTCTCTTTTGTTAAATTTAAATATGCTTGTTGAACTTTAGCTATTATATTTTTATGTATGTGTATACCCGGGGAAAACCCTGAGAGTTTTTGAAAACTAGGTCCGGGAGTCACGATACTAGTTCTTTGTGAGGTGTCAAAGCCGAGGTCACTTAAACGCAAGGTTGGGATGTGCCAGTCGAAAGTCGCTACATAGGATGATCTGCCTTCAAATCATTATTCTCGGGTGGAACGTGAAGATACAATTTAGCTAAAAACGTTGATCCATGGTTGAAATTCAAAAAAAGACATACACCTAAAAATAATAATTGTTCAGGAGTGAAAAGTTCACAAGTTACAATATGTGTAGGTTAGCATCTGTGCATAATAATTATCGGTGATTTCGTTTGTAGTTGGTTTGGGTATAAGTGAATAGTCTAGGGATGATGAATTATCCTTTTTGGGTTTTCTCGGATCGCGAATGCATCTTGTTCTATGATCCCAATGAAAAAATAACGAAAAATCAAATAGTTGGTTAGTTGTTTAATATGAAAAGCTACATAATAAAATTAGAAAAAAGGAAAAATTACTAACAATATTAGTGGTGTTAGTATAAAATATTTTTAAAATGGTAAAAACGGGGCTTTTTCGAAGCTATTGATTTTAAATTCCCCTTAACGAACGCTTAGCTACTTTTCGAGGTCATTAGTTGAAGGGGATCGAGAGTCTTAGTTTTTCTAAGTGCTTACTTGTAGCATTGCGTGAGGACATGCAATAGTTTAGTATGGGAGATTTTGGTATGCGTTTATTTACACATACCTTTTACCTAATAAAATGACCCTAAACGACCAAAAACGCACATAAAATGCCATAAATATGCTTGTTTTTGTGTTTGTACTGTGCAGGTACTGGATATTCACTAAAAGAGAAAAAACGAAGCCAAACAGGACAAAACCGAGAGCGGATTTGAAAATAGCGCGAAAAACCAAGGCCAAAGGTACAAAAGGGTTGAAAACGGAGCTAAATCGGACATTTCCGGATCGACTCGACAACGTTTGTGCATTTAATAAAGGTCATGAACGAAGTCAAAGTAACCTACAGTATCGCGTTGGAAAGGGCATCGAAAACCGAACCCAAAAACCTAAATTGCTAAAAGTGGGCCCACCCGTACCCACCTAGTGGGCCCGGGTCAGCCCACTATAATTATTGAACCTTAAAATCCATCTAAAAAGCCCAAGTCTTTTTTTTTATTATAACCGGCCCAAATAAATATAACCCTAAGCCCATACCCTATGTTAAGAAAACGTTAGTACCATTTTACTCCCTTTTATTTTATTTTTTAACGGCAACTTTATTAGTACAAAACACTAGCAAGGTGCATAGAGATAATTTTACAAAGAAAATCAAATAGGGATTTGCAAACCAACTAACCCAACTAAGTTCTTTTACATCTAGAAACGACCATGTGATAAAGAACGCCGTCCACTATATCATCAAAAGAACATCTTTGCTGGGGACTGAGAGCGATGAAGAGGAATGATTTCGGAACTCCAATTAATCCACAATGGATTTATAGAAAAACTCCTTCAAGCAAATTTTTAACTTTTAGGGGAATTAATCTGATAGCATTGAAACCAATGGAGCCAATTGGAATACGAATCAATCAACGTCATGCTATATTCAACACCGACAGACTATAGCCTAACGATGTCCGTGACAAAACTAAATCGAAAAAACAAATGCGCTATGGTTCTTATCTTCTGTGTTGCCAAATAGGACATGTAGGATCCGTAACCAATTCCTCCACAGATTGTTCCTATTACTCCCTTTTATTTACTTCTCATAAGTTAGGCTTTGGGGGTATCTATGAAAACCCACAACCTTCTCCAGGGACCAACGATGTAAAGAATAAACAAGGACTGACTTTGCTAATAAACATATACACTTTTAGGGTAGATAATTATGCATTTTACCAAAAGTTTTCCCCTGCCCTTGTATAATCCTTTCCCGCCTAATTACTAAATTCCCTTATACCACCAACACAATTCTTGTGTGTTTTCCAGTAACATATGGACAAACCTTCCACATCATGCAAAAAATAACATCACCGCTACCTTACCACACTTCATAACAAACCAAAATCAGGCTGGTAAATATAGATGGTGCCATTGGGTGACAAGATAGAGGGCTAGGATCAATTTTTTTGGGTCCAAGGAATTAAGGATCTAGATTGTGATTTTTAGCCTCTCTCACCAAACAAAACACAACAAGAACACAAATCGGCTTGAAGACACTGCTTATAAAATGAAGATGAAGACAGAAGATAGATCAAGTAAATAAGAGTAGTTTAGTTTAGCTTTAATTCATGTTTTTATTGTCTTTCTGTCATTTTAATTTAAAAACCTTGTAACCTTTTTAATTTTAATGAAAAATTTCCGTTTCTTTTAAAGTTTTCTCAAAAACTGTCCATTTTTAGACTTTCATATTGGCTTTATGTTCCATCTTATTTTGATTGCTTAATTGTTAATTGATAATTGTTGTTCTTGCTTATATAGCGTTTATATTCTGTTCAACTTACTTTCCTTGCTTAATTCAGTTTGTTATGGTATAAAAATATTGAAATTCACTTTTAAGGGGTGTTTGGGTCAGGGGTAGAAAACGAGGTCAAAACAGGTGTTTTAAAACCTTTTGGGGTCACTTAGTTAACTTTAACAAGCTTTTATTTAGTGAATTTACATGTTTTAAAAGTTATTATATGCATTAAGTTGTTTTTGGCTTTTGTCTACCTGTGTGCAAATTCTGTTTAGACATAACTTATTTAGTGTAGTTTATTGGATTGAGTTAGTATAAACATTTTAAAGCATTGTCTTTATGGTTGTGGGGGTGTTAAATGCTAGGCAGGAACACATTGTCATAAATGCACTTTTTTTAATATCCAAAAAATCTGTCTATCTTTCTAAATGTTAGGCCACATTTTTCAATCTTAGAATTATACTAGTTACAATTAGTGATAGTTTCTAAAATTTATTTTATAAGTTCAATAGTTAATAAACTTTATCTGATTGAGCTGATTTTCTCCTTTTAAGCTCTTTTCATTAGTGAAATTTAGGCCTGCACTTTTGGTTTTTGTCTTAGCAAAAATTGCATACTCAGCTCATACCTTGCAACCAGCCACTTTTCTTAACCCTTCTTCAAGGCTTATTTGTTTTACAAACTCTTTTCCAATTGCTTAGTCTAGTAGCCCTTTGGACTAGCTTTAAGCTCATATAAGTAATATAGCCATGAGGTTCCATTATGGTGCTTAAATTTAAGCTTAAAAGTCCCCCTATGGGCTGTTGGTCTGCCAGTTTGTGGCTCTTATTAGCATTACTACTTTTTTTTTGGTGTTTATGCTAATGTCCTGTGCTTATTTTAGTTTGAATTTGCTTATTAGGTGTAGCTTTTCTTCTGTTTTAGTTAGTTTGATTTCATGAGTTATTTTAGTCTTAAGTAGGCTTATTAGTTTGACTTTTATAAACTTAGTGTAATGAAGCAAATCTGTCACTTTCCTTTTTGCTTGGTTTTAGTTTATTTATGTGCTTATATTTAGCTTAGATTTGTTCATTAGGACTGGGTTAAGGCTATCTTTAGCTTATTCATTTTCCTTATTGCTTATTTTGTTCAAGAAGCCCAAAACAGTTTAAGCCTTATGTTACTTAGTTTAGTTTTTGAAAACTGTCTTAATGCCTTTTAGGTTTTCTAGCTTATTTGTTGTGCTTATCACTAGCTTAATAGGAGTAGTTAAATAACTGTGTTAGCTTATCTTTGTTTTCCCTTGCTTATTGTGCTTAAAAATAGCCTCTTGTTTAGCATTTAGTCCTTAGTCTAGCAAAACCATTCTGTCAGCTTTTTGTTACTTATTTCCCAGCTTATTTTTAAGTTTCTAAAAAAGTATTTTTTTTAAAGTTGCTAGTTTTTGTATGCTTTTTAAGTTTTAAAAGAATTAAAAAAAATAGTTTTATAAAAAGGAGAGGCAGTGGCTCGAACCTGGACCTCCCCCTTTTACCAACGCCTAAACACAAAATCATACCGCTGTGCTTACATAGCTCACTCCCGGGATGAGTTGTTTCACTTTGTAAGTTATTTATGGCCAAACAGCCCAATATGCATCCAGCCCAGTTTTAGCTTAATACAAAGCTTATTTTTAAGCTGAATTTTCAGTTTCAAATTTTTCTTAGGATCTTTGTAGATTTAATTGTTTATACATCTAATATTTGTCACGATAATTTTTTTGATATTCATTTTAATATTTTTAACCATTTTATTTTCTTTATAACTGTTTTTTGAATTATAATAAATTAAATAGAAATCAAAAAAACTAATTTTCTTTGTTAGAAAATTTTTATTTTTTTCAATTTTTGCACTTTAGGAAAAATTAGTAAAAACGTTCGTAGGGTCACTTTTTGCCAAAATTTTAAATTTGTTAAAGAAACGGTTTCTGGCCCGGTTCTAGTTTTCACGTTTTGAACTTAATTTAACTTCGTTTTCGGTCTAGTTTTCTTTATTCTTACTTTTTAGTCATTTAGGATTAGTTAAAAGTAAAAAATCACTTTTGGTTTAATTTTTTATATTTTAGGTTTTTAGTCGCGTTCGTTTTTAATTTCCGTTCTCGTTTTTGTAATTTAAGCCTAATTGCCTTAATTTTATGCTCCCGTAGACTTAGGATTTCATTTTTATGCCTTTTTATGCTTTCCCGTAGAATTTTAAGATAATCATTTGCCTTTTTATGCTTTCCCATAGTTTTAGGTTTAAATTCCCGTTTTCGCGTTTTTCTTAAATTGCTTTTGTTTAGGGTTTTTATTCGTTTTTGCATATTATTAGTAGTTTTAGAAACTCAACCCCATATCTTTTCCATTCAAGCATTGATATTCAAACCGACTTTCGATTTTCAAATTCACGCCTCGTCGGGAAAAACGACCAGGGTCCGGTTTTAAACTTTGTGGATAACGAAGTGAGAAACCGATACTTCCGGTTTACTATACTACTATCATTGATATTATCCTCTTTGTTATATATATTTATATATTTATTTATATTTATATATGTAGTAAAAAGGAACCAATCAGTAATCTTCAAAATATTTTCATTTAAGCTCCAGAATGCGCGCCTTTTGCTAACTTTACCAATTACTCCATAATTACTGCAATTCGCAAATATAAACGATTAAGTAACAATTCTTTGAAATAACTATACAAAATGGGTTAATAACATGGGATAAATGATGCTAAAAAATAGACAATATTTGATGTCATCAAATATCCCCCACTTGAATCCTACTTGTCCCAAAGTAACCTTTAGAAGTTTATAAAAATGTATCCCTAAGGATATTTTCCGTTAAAGAATTTATTCGATCTATTACAAGTATACAACCAAACACCTCATGAAATAGGAAGATGAAAACACTCAAATCACTAAACTAATCTATGTGGTAACATGTAACTAACTTGCTCAATTGCTCGGTCGTGACGAGTATTCTATCATAAGCTTGGCAAGGATACACATCTCCACCACTAAAGCCAAGGAGTAACAAGTTTATAAAGGTAAATATGGTTTTTGTACGCAAAGGCGTATGGTTGATCAATCTACATTCATTCACCAGAAGTTCCATTCAAACAAGGCAGATGAGGCACACTATATGGCCGTAATGACGGAATAGACATGTGTGTTCAATCACATCCTTATTTGAATTTAACCAACGGTTAGGATGAAGAATGATATAGGGTAGGAACCTTCTAACTTTCACTAAAAAGTCTTTAAACAACAAGGCAGCTAAGACATGAATACATGACGTAAACGGACGGAAAGGACATGCAACTCGAAACAAGTCCTCATTCGCGTAAAACCAGCAGCTAATCATTAGGTGAGAGGGAAGCAAATTTTTGTTAAATAAAAATCAAGGAAACATATATATTGAATTATTTAAGATACAGTTGCTAGACACATGATTAAGAAACAAAATATTTACAAACGTTCTTGATCTGGTAAAAACAATCAACCTAAGTTGGCTGTTCCCATACGGTCAACTGCCCTATTCATCCTAAACTTTACATTCTATACAAGTTAAGTGGTGATATCTTACACTTTATACAATACTCTACATCGTGATTTTTTAGATGACATAAACGAATGATCGATCTTCATGTAATTCCTTCGGTCGTTGCGAATTCGATTGCTTCAAAACCCTTCTTTTCTTTTTTTTCAAAAACTATTCTTCAAATTTGGTGGTGTTTCACCATTTTCATGATCATATTAATTTGGTATTAATTTCTTCGATTAGTTCATTCATTCTTCGGAGTCAACAATAATTGTATCAGTAGTAAATTCAATGAGTTTTTTGGGTCTACTAATATACATTCCCATTGCTATGTGTAAATGTCCAACTGCACCAAGATTAAAAATGACACAAGATCGGGAAATACAAACTTTACATTTTAAACAACTAGAAACTGTAAATTAAATATAATCTAACAGGGTAGGTTAAGGTATAAGGGTGTAACAAAACAAATAGTTGGTGTAAATTCCTAAAGGATTGGCTCTACGGGTTGTTCTAGTGGATCATCACTCTAAAGATGAGAGTGAAAAAGGGTTTAAACGGGAGGTTAACTAACCGGTGTAGTTAGTTAATAAGCAACATGTAAAGGTGATTTGGGTGTAATCCTAAGATTTACCAATTTAAACAAGTTACTCCAATTAAATCCATAATACTCATGATTGTGGTTTTGAGTGATATACCAAGCCAAGTTCTAAAGTCTACAACATCACCGACATACTCATATTTTATGGAATTTGGGTAAACATTTGGAAACGGAAAGGCTAAATCCTCACAATATCTAACAAGGGTTATTGTGTGCGGGTTATGTAACATGTAATTTCACAAAAGTATGCTTAATTTTTTTTAAATTTGAGCATAATTTAAGCATTTTAGTGTGAAAAATAGGACAAGTAAACATTCTAATTCCATCCCCCATTTATTTTATACAACGTCCTCGTTGTATATATAAAACATTAAATACAAGAATTTAAAAAGAATTAGAATGAGAAACTCCCCTGGTATTTGCTCGGTAGATTCTCCAAGATTGTGTGTTGAAAAAGTGTCTAAATCCTAGCACAAACAGCACACACATAGAATTTCAGAAAATATGCATTCCACCAACTTCGTCGATATTTCTTTCACGAGGTCATGTATAAAATATAGGAAGAACAAGTGCATTCCTATCTTGGTACCTACGGTTAATTTAAACTAAACAAAACAAACTAATTACGGGTCAGTCTGGTGGATACGGCGTATCAGTTTAGTGAAATTACGCCGTATTCAAAAATCTAAACATAATGTTTTTTAAAGTGCAGTAAAAAATAAGACCGATAAACGTCCAGACAATCCAATACGCCGTATTGTGTGGACGGATACGCCGAATTGGTGTCTGGGAGACAGACTTGATAAACAATAATTAAATAACAATTCGGGTTGTCTCCCGGGAAGCACTTTTGTTTACAGCGAAGTCTTTAAGTTAGACTTTTCTTCAGCTTCCTTTCTATTCTGCTCTAGTTACCATCCATCCTTCGTCCATTATCCGAAAGATTTCTTGGTAAGCTTGGCATGCCTCTTTTCTTGTAATAGTAAGATCGTCGTATTCGTCTTCTTTTACAGCAACATACTCTTCATCATTATTGAACGAATATTTGATCATCATATATCTCCTTATATTGCACGCCGGTAGCTCATGAACTTCACATAATTCTTCTTTCTCATTATTTCCATGATTTATCTCATAAGCATCATCGTAGTTTGTATACATGTTCCATTGTCTCTTTTGTTCGTAACGTGACTCGTCATCGTCTTCATTGATAAGTCCTTCCATGATAGCTTTGTTTCTTAAAGCCTCATCTTTAAGTTCACTATCTTTCATAGCTTCGTACCACTCGTAATCCTGATAATGGAGTTGGTTTCCAATAATGTAAGTTCCGGGTAAATTTCCTCCATTACAGTATCCATCATCCTTCCAACTACATGTTGGCCATTCCGAACATCCAGTCTTATAGTCGAAAGGTTTGCAAGTATGTTTAACTGGTGCGGGTTCGGTCCAAACTCCAGTGTTAGTCCATGGCTTCTCATCGACCCATGGTACGTCCTTGTTCCATTCATAGATCCAGTCGTCTTTGTAATCTTCATAGGTCTTAAACCCCATAATATCCTTCGTAAGTAAGTCCGGATCTACTTTGAGAAGGTAGTTAAATTCATTAAATGCTGAACAGAGAGGTGTCTCGTAGTCAAATATATTAGTGTCGATCCTAAAGACTTCAGCAATTTCATCTTCATCATCAGATTCCTCATCAGTGAGCTCAACTTCATCATCTCCTCTGATCCAGTAAATCCATAATGCTTTCATAGTATAATGATCCATTGTCTTGTAGTTGAAAATTTTCGATCCCAACCATTCAATAAATGCAACATCAGACGGATCATACCCCATGTCATCATCAGCTTCATGCTCCGAATCATCATCCATTTTTGAGTCACATGGGATGTTAGCAACTTTAACTTCATATGTGAATAAATCATCATCCATTCTGCTTAATCGATTGACTTCATTGTTGAAAACTTCAAGTTGTGTATCGCAAGTGAGCGAAACATCTTCGACCTTAATATCCTTAATTTTCTCGAACTCTCCTTTGATAACCTTTGTCATTCTTACTGAAAAATATCCAGAAAATTATCAGTAGAACCAGCGGAGAAAGGCATATAAAAAAATTGGGCTATAAGTTCGAGAATGGAAAAGAACTTTATCAGACGACCGATACGCCGTATTCAATAGAAGTGAATACGCCGTATTGATCAGTTTGAATAAATACGCTGTATTGGACAGAAAGTTGGATACGCCGTATCCGATGGAAGTGGATACGCCGTATTCAACTGTCGACCAGAACAGTGTATTTAAGAAAAACAATTAAATACGCAAACAATTAAACACAAATATACAAGATTTACAGAATATACAAGAATATACACTAATCTAAATTACACTAATCCTAATGGTTAGATCTAATCTAATGTTAAAAACCAAAATATCAAATAAAAATCAAGATTAATTTTCACTCCCCGGCAGCGACGCCAAAAACTTGATGTGTCGTTGTGTGGTGTATATTTTATTGATTCAAGTTTTAAATTTATATTTTGCCGACTAAACCAAAAACAACACTTTAATGGGCAGTGTACCCGATCGGTAGTAGTTTCGTGGTAAGTAGGGTGTCAAACACTTAAAGCGAGGTTAAATCTATCAATTTAATTAATATCTTGGTTATCTATTCTATGTTAATTCTATTATATTCTAAACCTATGTCAGTCTAAATCCTAATTCTAACAGGAAAAGGAGGGGTTTCAGCCTGAGAGACTGACACGGTTTGGTTGGTGACTACAATCAATTCAAGGCACTGTTACCTACGCAAGCTAATTAACAAAAGATAAAAGAGTGGTCGAACCTTATTTAAGAAAACTATATTAACTATTATTAATCCGATTAGAAAGTTGGTTTATTTATTAAGTGCAATAATTTCTTCTCTCGAGGTGGCATATCATTCTTAAGACTTAGGCGTTACATCATCCTAAGACCTAGACACATTAATTCTGTCACAATTAAAGCATCCGCAATAGCTTTCCTTATTTGCTGATTATAATCTATCTTAGGGATTAAAGCAATGGTGATCTTTTTAAACCCTAGCTCATAGAGACTTTACCCACTTACCGCTTAATGGCAATTTATACACTAGTAGTCCAGTTGTCCAACAATCCAATGGAATCAGAACATTACTTGTTGAATTGTCTAGGTCACCTGCTAGTCAACACGATCAATAAACCATTGGCAATATTCAATTAACTAGTTAAGCTCGAAGCGTATCCTAGACACAGACTTAGAAGAACAATATTTGTGTAACTATAATTCTAGATGTATAAATCATTATATGGAGAGCTATCATGGACTCTAGATCTAATTGGTCCGCTTCACTAGATCTAGTTGAATGATAGGTCGTATACAAAAACGCGTAAACAAATACCAAACATTCAGATCTTCATAACAATGACTAATACCCGTAGGTATCTAGCTTCAAACAGGATATCACTAATAAATACATGAGCCATAGTATTTGTAAGCAGCAAACCCCCGAAGAGTGTATGATGTCTGTGTCTCGAAATTCGCTAAGTCTACCTCGAAAACTAAACCACTGATTCCTCCACAAGCTCCCCCATACCATGTGATAACACACTCTGCGAGTTCCCTTATCACCGCTACCGCTGGCCCCCTCCCCCCCCCCGAGATTACACGGTGTTGTACCTCTATGGAACAATTAATAACGTTGCTCGACCTCTTCTACTCTTTTTCTCCTCTAAAAAATGACTTATATGGTCATAGGTATCCGGAATATTGATTTAGCACCCTGAAAAATCATTTTTGAGTTTTCTATTTTTTAAGTTTGGAATATGGGTTGGTCGGCATATCCAAGTGTTGGATAGCGTATGGATTTATGGAGTAGGGACCAATGAAATAAAGACGACTAAATGACAAAGGCGCAAAGAAAATGTTTTAAATGTGAAGAGCAAATCATTCTCATCGGAGAGTTGTCCAAAATATCTAGAAACTACATATCAAAGAGCCTTCGTTGGAGGATCATGGAGTTATAGCTCGATGATGAAGATGAAAGGCAAAGGACAAAAAATGTCTCATGGCTAAACATTCTATTCAATGATGGTACTTACTGAAAACCGAATTCTTTAAGTTATGATCATTCTTCGTTAGAATGAAAAAGAATTGATTCCGCGCGCAATATAATCGACTATGCAAAGTAGGTTCTAAAAGTCATTGCTAAAAATTAAATCACTAAAACGAATAATTAAAAATCATTTAGAAAACTGAGTACTAGAACTAAAAAATAAACTATCTAAATTAGAAAAAGGTAAAGAGGTCAATGAAGAATGTAAAATATGTCAAGACCTTATGTTTAAAAATGAAAAACTTAAGAAAGAAATTTCTAAGCTTAATCAATTTAATAATAGTAGTCAATTGCTTAAGAAAATGTTAGGTCTTCAAAAACCCTTTGAAGATAAATCAGGCCTAGGATTTAATTTTACCAAAGGATCAACTAGTGAGTCTAAACAAGTAAATTTTGTAAAGTCACAAGAGGTTGAGTCTAAAGAAATGATAGTAAAATTAAACTTAAGTTCAAGACCAAAAATTATGCTTATAAACAATACTAAAATACCCATTGCAAGCGACGATGAAATAAAAAGTTTTTACAAACCTTCCTTAAAACCCAAAGTTGGATTTACTAAACCTAAAATGAGATCCACAACTCCTCCTCCAAAAAGAACTAATAATCCTCAAGCTCGGTCAAAAACATCACAACCTAGGAGAGCTCAAGGTAGACAAAATTACCCTAATAATAATCATTCAATGTGGAATTATTCACAACAACCAAACTTCTCTCCGTGGGGAATATGTCCACCCTATATGTATCCATATCAAATGTAACATATGCAAAACATGTTTGGGACTAACAATTTTGGACCCATGAGACATTAGGGACCAAGTGGTTGAGTCGTTACAACATTTTAGTGGAATTGTTCATCAACATTTCTTGGAATCCAATGAGTGAATACATCCTTAACATCTTATGACGGGTTTACCAAAAGATTTCATCTTCAAAGCTTGCTCACTTGAAGATGTTAAAACACATCGTAGGCAAAGGTATGCTTTCTTTCCTAACTACTTAGGATATAGATTATGTGCAAAGTGTTAAATGACCATGTGATATTATGCTACAAATAATATTTGCTAAACTAAAAGATTATAGTTAATAGGGTAAAGTTAAGCGTGTGGAAATAATGTAGTCACTAGAAATGCCATTTGTTGGTTTTCTAGAATTAATAGAGATTGTTCATTATGAACTCTTCTCTCACGTAGTTGAATTAGACTCCATACGTACTACTAGAAAATGGAAATCTTCTATGTCCACTTGTGCGGTATCACGTAGATGGAGAAAAGTTGAAGTTAGTTAGTGGGTTATACTTAACATTAGATGTTGGGATTAGTTTTTACATCTTACGACGGAAAAGGCATGACATCAAAACATATGGATACACAAACTCCCCTCGACTACGACGTCCGGCCTCGACCGACACGTCTACAATACATCTACGTTATTCGGAACCGTTCTTATCAGGTTTTGACTCCATTCCTATTATTCTATGTCAAGTATTTATCATTCTCTCGGATTGACAACTTGACCTATCTCATCCGAAGTAATCAAAGTATTTTTTAATTAACGAAAGGTTAATTAAAATGTCAATTAAATCTCGTAAATCATCTCTAAACCACCTCTCGATCTAAAAATCTTGACAACTTAATTATTTCATTGGAAATTATTTAAGTTTACTTAACTTAACGAAAAGTTAACTAAATGTGTCAAGTATTTTTCTCTCGTCTTCAACATCATTCTTTTGACAACTGGATTATCTAAAATAATATTACTAGTAGCTCCTGACGTATTTTGATAATTGTATATTTACAAAACTAGTCAAAATCGAAAAACAATTTTTTTTTAGATAGGCGGCCCCCTTATATTTAAGGGGACCAGCCATGTTAATGTGGGCGACCCCCTTATCTTTAAGGGGACCGGCCTATTTAAACGCCAAACAGACCTTCCTTCTGCAAAATTGATTACCAAACACTCCACTTTCATCTTTTCTTCTTTCCCTGCTACTGTGTGACGATAACACCATCACCAAAATCACAAAATCCAATCCCTAAACACAAAATCAATCAAAATTCGCAAGGGGCAAACACCAACAACAAGATTAACAACCTCTATTGTAAGATTTCCTATACTTTTCTTTTTCAATTTCATCAAATTTTGTTCTTAATCAAAATTGGGTATTTCTCACAATTTTTATTTATAATTTTGTGATTAGAACTAGGAAATCCATAACTATAATAATTCCCGTAGTCATAGGAATTCAAAATTTTCAATAGGATTGAGTCACAAATTTTTTTTGGTTCGAAAATTTATAAAAATATATATATTTTTTCAAATTTTTTTTTTGAAATTTCAAAACAAAATTTTTTACATTATTGATTCATGTCAAAAACATATTAAAATGATTATACATTGACTATCGAAACATACATACCTAAATGCTTATTTTTCAAATCAATGGATAAGGTTTTATAAAATAAAGGGGTGTTTGGTTCGTTTTTTAAGATCGGTTTTTAGAGTCGAAATGATCATCACTATATTTTTTCACTTATATAAACACATAACTAACTTGTATAAGTCATCAAGATATATAATTCATATATATATATTGATACATTTTATAAAAAATATAAATTAAAGGGGCGTTTGATTTAACGTTTTTAAAACATAGTCTTGAGTCAAAACAAACACCATTTAACTCTCGTCAAGTCAAAAAAATAATGAACTTTTATTTATCAACAAAATATACAACTTAACGTATATCTTTCGACAATTTTAGTCAAGTCTTGTATTGATAAGGGAGTGTTTGGGTCATTTCCTAGATGTTGAAATATATAATTAATATATATTCTTCGACACGCTAGATTATGTCAAAAATAAATTAAGAAACATATGGATTACTTCTTAGGTTTTTATTTTTAGAGTCGAAGTAATGTTTGTCTCACATTTGTCATTTTTCAAAACTTTATTTCTTTTATTATTTTTATTTTTTTAATTTATTTCGTTGTTGTCTTGTTTAGGTGATAAACATGCCTCGAGCAACAGTTGGTGATACCTCTCTTACCCGTTCGTACATTCCCAAAGTATCCCAAACACCCGGTATCTCTCCTACTATCGCACACTTCTACAAACCTATCAAAGATCGATGCATTCATGAGGGTAGAGTTGTTGATCAACTTACTTACACATTGATCGCATTGACGTTGTTTTTTAACATAAGTCTCAATTGTCTTACAAATTATTGAGCCTTTGTCCTCGTTTTATTTGGTACTTTTATGTAAGTAATCTTTCTAAGAGATGACTTCCAACTTCATTTTATTCCTTCATGATTCAAATCGAAATCATCACTCTCTCCCTCGAACAATTCGGTCAAATCCTTAGAATTCCATTCAATGGCCAAGCCGTCTTCACAAACGAATGTGATCTTGGTTCTCTTGCATACTCCCAAGAAACCGAAGGACAATATCATACCGACCTTCCTACTCATAAAGAAATTCATCAATTTCTTTTCTGAATAAATTCATCAATTTCTTTAATTTCAACGTGTTGACCCTAACCGCACCATCAAAAGCCAAAAAAAATCATTTCTTTTCACCAAATCAAGGTTTAACCAAATTAACTTAGACAGATTGAAGGATGAGATTGGGAAGAACTCATTCGTGAAATGTGTTTCGGACTAGAAGGACACGGGGACCATCTTTCACCGCTTGCCTTGCTATATTATTATATTGTAATTCTAGACGTGCAACAATTATAATCTTGCTATTTGTTTTGTCAAAAGAAAATTGAAGTGCACGGGCATCTCCGTAAAGCCATTCTTCCTTATGGTATGTTTCTTAACACGTCTCTTTCAATATGTATGGAACACTACATCACCTTGACAATGGGCAATTATTTACAATTGCCTGTTGATCTTGTCAGATGCGTTCACTAGCTTAAAACAAACGCAAAATAACCCAAATGTGATCATGAAAAAATGACCGTACTTCGTCTCATCAACATCCGCCCATCATAACCGTAGATCTTCATCTCACCAAGGAGATGATGATGAGGATGATGGTGCTTCTCGTGCTAGTACCCCATCTCCTACCACCTACCTAAACTCTCTCAAACCTATCGATTACCAACAATACGACATTCCCACTTCTTCTAAACAAGATGATGATCTTCTCTTCAAGCGTCAAACCGAATTACTCAATCAAACACACAACCAAATTGCATAAGGAACTTGAGGTGGTTTTCAAATATTTGGCAAGGTATTACGAGGAGTCTTCGGGAAGAAAAAGAAGTGAAGACGTTGAATGATGATTAGCTTGGTAGAATAATTTATTTAGGACTTTATGTGAACTTATGTTTATGTTTAATTACTTATGTGATGACAACCCGACTTGGTCGGAAGTATGTGAACTTATTTGGCTTACTTAGAACCTCTAATTAATATGTGCTATTAGTATGTTCTTAATGTTTATCTTTATCTCTTATAATTTTTTTTGGTAAATTGCATGCATACATGATATACTTGGTTTCATGCATATATATGGGACTTGCTGCAAATTAACCACCAAAACACAACCTTTCTAATAAATTTTTTACAAAAAATCAAATTTTGGGTCGTCTGAAAAACATTAGATGGGCGGCCCCCTTAATTCATATGGGCGGTCCCCTTAAAGATAAGGGGGCCGGCACCATAATTAAGGGGACCGGCCACCTGCTTCATGGATTTTACTGTTTCTTTCTGCTTTTTGACTCTCTTTTACCTAGCCTCAGCTATCCTTACCCAGAAAACTCGAACATATTTTGGAAATTCTTAAACTAATTCAAATCCATTCCATTTCTAAACCTTTCTCTTCTAATAAATTCCCTCCAAATGTTCACTACCATTTCATCATCATTATTCATTCTATCAAACACCATAAACTGCATGGATCCTACTAGAGCTCTCCCTTTCATAAAGCTTTTAAAAGACAAAAATCAACATCATTCCCACCAAAACAAATTGTTTGTGGATTTAACTAATGATGGACTAAAACCCATCACCAAACATCAATCTCTCCCATAGTGCTCAAAATAACCTGCAAAAACACCTTCAATCAAAAGGCACTTCTATATCCTCCTATTGATCTACAACATCCAATTCACCACCTCATCCACATCACCATAACACCAATGGTTCCAAAACTCACCAACATCTCCTTCTCTAAGAGTTCCTCCTCCACCTCCAACTTAAGAAAATGCATCAATAGACATCACTCTCACCCTTTCACCAATTACCCCATTTGATGTCCAATTTAATACTTCATCACCTTCTACACCTGTCTTTGGTCATCCTATTCCTTGGAACCTTCTTGAGGAACATAGAGACTTATGTTTGTGCTCTGCTTCAACAGCCGTACTCTTATTTTGATGAGAGATAAACTCCAATACATGTTTTCTTACATAGAACACATGCTCTTACAACCTCCACCACCCAATTCACCACCACCACCATTACTTTTACCAAACTAAACATACACCATGTTTAGCCACTTCCAAATAACCGTCAACCAAACCTTTTGCAAGCAAGTCCTATGGAATTCTAGGAATATTAGGACCTTTGTAGTTTAATTTTATGTATGTTGTATTAATATGCTTCAAGTATATTATTTCTATTTGATGTATGCATGATTTTCAATCTTATGTTTCAAGTATGCACTTGCTTGTTCTTATTTTTTATTATTTTGGTTAAATGACTCCTAACTATATAAGCTAAGTTTTGTTAATATCTATTTGTGATTGTTAGTTTACACAAATTCCTTGACTCTTGTTAAGCATTATCAACACGTTTAAATATTTTTCTTTCCTTTGCTATATGTTAGAAACATTGGTGTTGTTCTTATAACTTGTTTTTGTAGCAAAGTTACCATAGCTCAATTCCTTGGTGTCCTCGAACGAGGGGGAGCACACATCAATGGGAGCACTTATTTCATCGACTTTACTCACAGTCATTGACTAAGCCTTTTTGATTCTACAAAATGGGGAGAAATGGAAATAAAACTCACTAAATACTTGTTTAAAAATAATTTTACATTTAATGAGTTTAGATTTTGTAATCATCAAAAAGGGGGAGATTGTTGATAGAAATAATGCCTAAAAACGTTATTAATATTTTTTGACCTCTCTACGTTTTGATAATCACAAAATGTAAAAACGATTAATGAAAAATTATTCGTAAACAAGTAATTAGTAGTAAATAAATGCTT
Source organism: Tanacetum coccineum (assembly GCA_026074375.1). NCBI lineage: Eukaryota > Viridiplantae > Streptophyta > Magnoliopsida > Asterales > Asteraceae > Tanacetum > Tanacetum coccineum. Next base: position 16,470 of record BQNB010027454.1, on the reverse strand, counting down.
AATGAAAATAGCCAAAGCTAGATTACAAACCCAATCTCTCTATGCAATTTTGGCGATTGCGTATCCCTCTTTCTGATTCATCTTCCAATTGATTTAGGGATTGAATCCCTTGTTTCTATTTTGTAATCCTTTTGTATTAGTTTTAAAATTCACACATAAAATAAATATTTGAATTCACATTTTCTACCTAAAATAACGACCAAAAAATGTTCCCCGGGAAAACAACTCTCCTGAAAAGACAAAAAAAAGGGGGCGTCCTGCTTGGCCGACCTTAAAATACATGGCTGATCCCTTAATTTTAAGGGGACTGGCACCCTAATTAAAGGGACCAGCCAGACAAAAATTCAACTCAGTTTTCCTATAAATACTGGACTATTCCCCACTGATTTTCTCACCTTTTGCTGTCTAAAATCAGTCACACATAATCTACATACAATTTCCTTTGATCATTTAAATCTTTAAGCATTTGTTTCCAAGTGATCCAAGCTTAATTCCTCAAGTGCAAGAGAGATTACTTTTATCCATCATGTCAACGAAGTGTTATAGTTTTAATTGGTGTTGTTTGTGATGCTTTGTTAGATCTTGTAAATCATTTGTGTATACTGTGAATGTGTGTATTGTAGTTGTGCATAATAGTTAGATTATGATGATCATTGTAAGTATAATTAGACCGGGATGATCTTTGTAAGTAGTGTTAGATTGGTGTGATCGTAGTAGTGTTTAGGTGTAGTGAAGTTGTGAAGCGTAGTGAAGTTGTAAAGCGAAGTGAAGTAGTGAAGTGAAGTAGTGAAGTGAAGAGAAAGTGTGTAGTGAAAGAGGAAGTAGTGAATTGTTGTGAAGTAGTGTGATTAGTTATGATAGATTGGTTCTAGCTAGGATTAGAACTCGACATTATGGCTTCGTGTCGGAAATCGGTGCAAGCTTAGTCGTGTACGGTTTTCTCTCACTAAAGGAGTTTAGTTGACTAGTGAAGAGAAACTCTCTCGAGTTTTGGTGCTCGGGAGTAGGAGCTAGGCGGTAAGAGCGAGCTTCGTTACCGAACCACTATAAATCCTTGTGTTGTGGTTTGATCTTTCTAATTCTTATCTCTTGTCTTTCACTTTACTTATTTACTTGTTTGTATTGTTCATATTATGCACATATTGAGATCACATAAAGTCGAATCTAATATTTTTATAAACAAAAAATACATTATTTAAAAAGCGGTAAAACTTTAACCCCGTTCTAGTTTTTCACAAGTTGTGTACTTGTGATAGATCAAATAAATGCTTAAACGGAAAAATCCTTAGAGATACATTTTTATAAACTTCTAAAGGCTACTTGAAGACAAGTATGATTCAAGTAGGGGGATATTTGATGACATCAAATAACGTTACTTTTATAGCATCATTTATCCCATGTAAATAACTTATTTTGTATAATTATTGCAATGAATTGTTACTTAATCGTTTGTATTTGAGAATTGCAGTAATTATGGAGTACTTGGTGAAGACTAGCTAAAAGGTACGCATTCTAGAGCTTAAACAAAGAAATATGAAGAAACTGATTCTGACATCCTATACGCAGTATCCATCAAGGAAGATACGGTATATCTGTGCCTGCACTTCATTAAAGACCATAAAGGAACAAGATTCAATATGCCGTATCCAGAAGAAGTCAATACGTCATATTCAAGATATAGTAATAAAATATTCTGGAAGATATCGAACGTGGTCCCTACTCCAAGAAACCCCCGATACGCCGTATTGACCTCAGTCAATACGCCGTCGTATCGCCAAATTCAGGGACCTTATAGATAGAAAATCTAAAAACGGGTTTTCAGTGTGCTAAATCATATTTTCGATACCTTAACCATAAAAGTCGATTTTCAGAAGAGAAGAAGAGTAGAAGAGGTCGAGCATAGTAATTAATTCCATAGGAAACACCTTGTAATCTCTTATACTCTTGTAATCGTTCAGTTTTTTGTATCGTTCATTAACTTGGTTAGTTTACCTTGGCTAAATTATTACTCTTGTATTGATTATGATGTTTGAAGGCTAATACCTTCGGGTATTAGCCATTATTATAAAGATTTGAATGTTTGGTTTTGTTTATATTGATTGCTTAATTTATCGTTGATGGCTTGTTTATGTTTATCAGTTTATACTTGTTTACGTGCTTTTGTATGCGACCTATCATTCAACTGGATCTAGTGATACGGACCAAGTAATCTAGATGCCGGGATGGATCTCCATATAGTAATTTATACATCTAGACCAATAGGATCATGAATAATGACCTATCTTTGCCTTTACATTGCGATCTTAGTTAGACCGGCAGGTGACCCTTGGGATCAATGAGTACGTTCTCAATTAATTGGTAAAGACTTGGTCAGTGGACTACTAGTGTATGAATTGCCTTTAAGCAGTAAGTGGGTAAAGTCTCTATGAGCTAGGGTTTAACAAGATCACCATTGCTTTAACCCCTAAGATAGATTATAATCAGTAAATAAGGATGCTTTATGCGGATACGTTTAATTGTAACAGAATTCTTCGTATCTAGGTCTTAGGAAGAAGTAACGCCTAAGTCTTAAGAATGATATGGCGTTTTGAGATAAGTAATCATTGCACTAAATAAACAAACCAACGTTTTAATTGGATTAATCATGGCTAATACATTTTTCTTATATTTGGCTAGACCGCTCTTTTATCTTCTGTTAATTTACTTGCGTGTGTTATTGTGTCTTAAGTTGATCTTAGTCACCATAAAACCCGTGCCAGTCTCTCAGGCTAAAAAACCCCCTTATCCGTTAGAATTAGGATTAACATAGGTTTAGCATATGTTTAACATAGAATAGAATTAACTTAGTTTAGATTACCAAAATATTAATAAAGTGAAAGATTATTTCTCGCTCTTAGTGATCGACACCCTACTTACCACGAAACTCCTATCTGACCGGGTACACTGCCCGTTAAAGTGTTGTTTTTGGTAAAGTCGGCAAAATATAAATTTAAAACTTGAAACATAAATTACAACCTCACAACGACACATCAGATGGATATCAGCTGGTATGTAGAAGGAATACGCTGATGGTTTAAGGAGAGTTAGGGGTGGCAATACCCTGATGATCCTATTACCCTTTGAAGAAGAGCAAGTTAAACTTAGCTTCTCTGAGTGAAGTTTAGGCGGGATAAGTCAATAAAGCATTATGGCAGGACAAAGTAGTGTTTGACTTAAAGTCTGAACTAAAGTACGAGTTAGTGAAAGTTGTGAACAATTGGCAGAACTGTTCATAAAAGTATGGGCAGGATGTTTCCAAGAATGGACATGCATTAAATGCAGTTGTACTTCCACCCTCACTAAGGATACAATCTCGTATCACTATAAATAGAGAATGTTGTAAGGATTAAATGTTATCGCTTTTATTGTTGTTATTATTATAGGCATTTACTCCTTTGTCAAACTTACACATTAGTCCGCTGATCCCATCAGCTGGTCTACATAAGTTAGCTTGTAAACTTGATACTTTTTCAAGTTTACTTGTTTGAAGGGTAATCTTACATTGCCATTCAACTTGTGTGATTCATAGCACATTGTAATACTTTGATTATATTAACAAAGCATTACATGATTGAAAAGTTATTACTTGTGTTATTTACTATTGATAAGTGTTATATTTCCATATAGACGTATTATTTCAGACTTTTAATCGGTATCAGAGCAGTTTTGATTTATTAAACATTTTATAAATCAAACTGCTCTTATACCAATTGAAAGTCCCAAATAATACTTGTTAGTGAGAAGATCACACACACACATCGTCATTCAATCCCCATTGTTGTTCCGAAAACAATGGGGGTATAGTTCTCAATAAGATTTTATAAGAATTAAACGTTAAAAAAAGTTTTGAGTCTTTCCTTGTTTATCTTTATCTTTGTCAAAACTGTTTTTCACTACATTGCTTACAAGCCATGAGTTAGTTTTATCTTAACTTTGTAGTTTTTGGTAACTAATTTAAGGAGAACAACAATATCAGTAGAGTTAAGTTGTAATACAATTTATAGTCCACCATAAGGATTATATTAGGAATAGTAGAGGTGTCGTGGATTCGTAACAGGACGTACAGAAGGACTTAACCCCTTTTCCCAAACCATTATATATCGTAGTCTCTCTCTCTATCTACTTATTGTTCTCATTGCAAAGTAGATTAGTACACCACTCGGTTCCTTCGAGACTTGAAGTTTTGTAAACTTTAAAAAAGTCAAGAAAACTGTATTCACCCCCTCTATGGTTCTACAATTGGTGCCAAATTAGTTTACTCAAGTTTTCAAGCATCAAATCCTCCCCTAGAAGTCGTTTTAAGTTAAAAACTTCTTTTTCAAAAATTCGAAATCCTAAACCCGTTTTTTAGAAAAGTTGAGTAAGATCCATGGCTTAAGAGAACCTTAGGTCATTGGGGGAAGTACAAGTAGTTATGGATACTCCTACGAGAATGATCCGGAAGTACATCTGTGAAAGCACATAGGGCGATAGTGAAGCAGAGAGCCGAAAATGTCGATCACCTGTGTGCTGGGCCGAAGTTGGAGAAGCTCAACTGACTGGTCCGGAAATGATCCAAGAAACAACGGAAAAGATTGTCCTGATCAAGCAGAGAATTCAAGCTGCTCAGGATCGACAAAAGAGCTACGCTGATTTGAAGCGAAAGCCGATGGAGTTCGAAGTTGGGGATAGGGTTATGCTCAAGGTCTCACCTTGGAAAGGGGTTGTACGATTCGGTAAGCGGGGCAAGTTGAACCCGAGATATGTCGGACCTTTCAAGGTGTTAGCCAAGGTTGGGAAGGTTGCCTACAGGCTGGAACTTCCTCAAGAGTTGAGCAGGGTTCACCATACTTTCCATGTGTCTAATCTGAAGAAATGTTACGCTGACGAACCATTAGCCATGCCGTTGGAAGGAATTCACGTTGATGATAAGCTCCAGTTTGTGGAAGAGCCCGTTGAAATCATGGAACGGGAGATCAAACGATTAAAGCGAAGCCGGATACCATTGGTTAAGGTTCGCTGGAACTCTAGGAGAGGTCCTGAGTTCACCTGGGAACGTGAAGATTCGTTCAAACAGAAATACCCACAGCTTTTCACAAACCGGGCTTCGTCATCCACTACAAGGTCTTAAGCTTTGAGGACAAAGCTCTTTTAACGGGTGGAGACTGTAACATTTCTCAATTTCAGGTCATTTTACGACTCTATTATTCTTCACTATTTATTTTAGTCCAATACGCGTTTACTTTTAATTTAACTTTTAAGCTAAATCGCGTAGACTAGAAATAATCATTTAACGTAAACGGCCACCAAATAAATTAAGGTTTACGTCAAGCAAGTGTTATATAATTATTAGGAAGACAATTACTAACTTTGCATTTTTTTTGGGTCACGTAAAAGGCTTACGTTTCACAATAAAATACCTCTAGACACACCTCGGAAATACCTAGACTTACCTAGACTCAAACCAATACCCACTTTTAATCCGTAAACACAAAATTTATTAAAAGTCTTGTGTTAATAACCCATTAGGGCCGAATGTGGGGAACATAAGCCAACTAGCAAATCTAGTTTTATCTCCTAAGTACATGTACAATCCTAGGTAATTAAAGAAGGTACTAATTGTCCCAAATGAGCTCATTATACATTGGGTAATAACCAATTGATCTCCTTTTTTGCCCTCCTTGATGCCGCGGCTAGAAACAACATCACACAACCTAAGATTTGTCAAATCTTAAGAAATCTTGTACATATATCTTGTAATTAAGAATGTACTAAGTGGTTTAGCAAGAAACCATGTGTGACTAACTAGAAAACCTCAAAACCACTATTAAGGGCACGAAATTGGTTTAGTTAGAGACTAGGGAAACTAACTAATTCATAAGCCTATATATATACACACTTACACTTGACCTTAAACATTTTCTCACAACTCTTAAACTCACAAACTCTCTCAATCAAAACCATATTGTTTCTCTTTTGGTTTCGGGTTCATCACAACCGAGACACAACACCGCGAAGTGCAAGCAAACACTCTGAGTTATAATCTAGGGATCATTAAGTTCGGGTCATACGTTTAAGGGGTTGGAGGCAAGGAAGTACTCGGGTAGGGCTTGGGGTGTACCACTTCGGGTTGTCTTCCTAACTCGAAACCAATCACTAGGACCTTTGTAAGTCACGTACTAAGCCATACATATCTATATCCCATTCGTTTTTATTCATGTCTAGTTGTAAGGGTCACGTTAACTTGTGTGTAACAAGTTAACGTGAGCATGAACGTGCATGGTTCACCCCATGCATGGTTCACGCACATAATATACGCGGTTATGATCTTGTGTGGTGCTAGGACACGTTAAAAGGTATAAAACGAGACTTAAATGTGAACTAAGGCATAATCGTTATCATTTAATTTCAAGAATGGAAACTAACATGAAATCTATCACGTACACTCGAAATACACGAAGCCTATACGTAAACTTTTCATAAACACTTGATGGTTTGGCTTGGGAAAGAGTATACGAGCTAATAGAACGATTGCATGTGATAAAACACGATCAAGTAGTGCTTATCGAGTGCTTAATTAAAGACTATAAGCCTTAGAACCCAACTAGTAAGCTTAATGGGCCACAAATGGGTTCGTAAAACCTAACATGCCGCGTCTAAGGGGCCCACAGCTTATTAATAAGCTATTTGAGCTCATTAAGAAGCCTAATTGTACTTGTGGAACTTATACGAACCATGATGTAAAATATGAACCTAACCGAATCCTGATTGGGCTTGGCAGCCCATTTCCATAGCCAACCACAATCCCATAAGCCACGAATAAGCTTAAATAGCTTATTTGTGAGCTTATGCAGTTTACTAAGCTTATTAGGCTTAGAAAATGCTAATGGACCCTAAGTGAACAAGCCCAAAGGCTTAGAAGGTTTATCGGGTTCATAATGGGCCCCAAAAGCCCATTAATGAGCTTATTGGCTTATAAATATGCCGAACAATAAAAATAGATCCATGAGTGCTTATGTAGACTAGGAAATAAGTTGGATCACATTATAAAGCCTTAATAAATCTTTTGAAAACTTTCGGGTTAGAGTTATTGGGCTATCAAGCCCAATAAGCTCGAATAAGCTTAAATAAGCTCACCCGAGCTTATTTTTCAGCTTAACAGTTTCGTATAAGCTTATACAAGCCAAATGAGAGCTTATGTGCTTTTAGAACCTTTAATTGGCTTAACGGACCTTAACGGACCCAACAAGCCCAATAAGCTCAAATAAGCTCATCCGAGCTTATTTATAAGTCCCACAATTTCATACAACTTATATGAGCTTATCAAAGGCTTTTATCATCTTGAAAAGTTATTTGGGCCTTTAAAATGCTTAATGGACCTAATAAGCTCAAAAAGCTTAATTGAGAGCTTATACGAATTTATGGGCTTATTAAAAGCTTAGAGTGCTAATGGACCCAGGGATAATGAACCTTACACTTTAAAGACCCTTAGCGAGCTCTTAATAGACCCAAAAGTCCATTAACGAGCTTATTGGCTTATAAATAAGTCGAGCAAAAAAACAGACCATGAGGGCTTATTTGGACTAGAAAATAAGTTGGATCAAATTATAAAGCCTTAATAAACCTTTTGTAAACCCTCGGGTTAGAGTTATTGGGGCTAACTGAGCAACATAGCCTTCGAAATTAGCTCACCCGAGCTTATTTTTCAGCCAACAGTTTTGAAATAAGCCTAAATAAGCTTAATAAGTGCTTATGTGCTTTTAGAATCCTAAATGGACCCTTTATTTGCTTAATGGGCCTTAACGAGCTCAATAAGCCAAAATAAGCTCATTCGAGCTTATTTATAAGCTGACAACAGCTTATGTAGCTTATTGGAGTTAATAAAACCAATTGCCACTTGTTAGAACTTATTTGGACTTAAAATGCGATTTTTACAAGTTAAGGGACTAAAGGTGTCAATTTGTAAACTTGAGGGTTAAAACTGTCAAAAACTATTTCTATAAAGTCTAGGGGCTGTTTTGTCACTTCTGAAACTTAAAGGGGCTGTTTTGAGAACATAAGGACCTAAAGTGTAATTGTTGTAAAGTTAAAGGACTAAAAGTGTAAATGTGGAAACCTAGGGGTTTAAAGTGTAAATATTATATTTTCATAAACATAGGGACCGTTTTTGTAATTATAGAAAACCTAAGGGTATTTCATGAGCAAGGGTGATTTTGATAACCACTTAACATATCGGACGAGTATTAATATTTATCGGATATTATTCGAGTTAAACCACGACTTAATAAATATGTATATTTATTAATAACATACACTTGAACGTGTGTAATCGTATACCTTCCCAAGAGCCATCAAGTCAGGACAAATACAATAAACATGTGCACCACCATACAAGTGATAACAGTATATATAAACTAGCAATTTATTATAGTTATGCATTAAGTCGTTTAGCCTAAACTTGGTGACTATGATTGGCCGGTATTTACTTAGGTATTTGTCGGTGTGATTCATTTGCCATCTTGGGATAATTTATCATTCATTGAGGACTACCCTACTCAGGTGAGTTCATAGCCCCATGTTTATAATTATTTAAATTGATTTACCTCTTTGGGGTGAGAACATGCTTTGTTTCTACAAATTGAACACAAGTGTTCACTTTGTGTACTATGATTACGTGTTTGATAAGTAGCGATAAACCACTGAGCCCTTATCATGAATGTTAGTGTAATAGATTGGATGCAGCGAAATGTTATAATTAGATCTATTGGGATTGACATCCCCTGTTTGGTTTAGGGAGAGTAGCGCTCAATGTGCCGTGTTTGGGACAACAAACGTATACCATGTCGGATTTGGGATGTTGCGGGTTAGAACATCATTCACGAAACATCATTCACGGGCATTATTGGCAATTTATTGCATTCATACATGTCGAGCTTCAGTGTCATGAGCTTAGGAAAACGTAATTACTTTTTATGATGTTTGCATCTGTTGCTTAATCATACACTTAGAAATCTTGCGGTCCTTCAATTGATATACATAAACCTATGAATTCACCAACTTTATGTTGACGTTTTAAGCATGTTTTTCTTAGGTTAATAAGGCACGAGGTGCCAAGATACATTAGGGGTCACTCTTTGGAGAGTCAGTACTAAAGATTTGGGGTGTATTACATTTTGAGAACATTTGTTATAATCTGAAATCTTTACTTATATTGTCGAACAATTTGAAGCCACGAGCTTATGTAATGAACAAATATTTTGTTAATCCAATGTATCTTTTTAAAACGACAAGTTTAGTGGTCGTTCTCATATCTTATGCTATTGATCTCTGAAGTAACGCCCTTGGATATTCAATATTCCGATGCTACCTAGATTTGGGGGTGTTATAGATTGGTATCAGAGCCAAGGTTATAGAGAACCAGGTCAAAAGATTTTGTCTGGACTATAACCATTTTCAAACACTGCATTTACTAATGGGGTTTGCATGGGATACAAATACATTACTTGTTTGCAATCTAGCATATGTGCTTACATGACATACATTGTTTTAGCATTAGTAGTTACTAAGTGCTTGCATAATTGATATACGAGTATATAAATTATACTACGTGTATTACTATAAGAGTCTTAAAATTTATACTTATATAAGTTATTTTTGTTTTTACAGCAGTCATGTCTTCTGCATCATCTGTGGTTACCTACACTTTCGTCTACACCGAATCTGAGCCAGGGAGGGTATTTTGGGGAGCCAATGAGGAGGTATCTGATGGTGGTTCTCCACGAGTCATCGTATTAGGATACGATGGACTTCCTGTACAACCGGTAGCCCCACCATCACCGGATTACATACCTGACACTGAGGAGCCACAGACACCACCAGTACCACAGGATGAGGATGAGCGTGAGCCTATGTTCATACAGCCACATGATCCTGACTACGTGCCAGAGCCTATATACCCTGAGTATATACCATTGGAGAATGAACATGAGTTTCCGGCTGAGGAGAAGCCATTACCTCCTGTTGTTTCACCTACTGCTGAGTCACCAGGATATGTTATTGAGTCAGATCCAAAAGAGGATCCAGAGGAGTATGAGGATGATGAGATCGAGGATGGTCCGGTTAACTATCCCATGGACGGGGGAGAGGATGGAGATGATGATAACGGCGATTCATCCGAGGATGACACCGATGATGAGGATGAGGAGGAAGAGGAAGAGGAGGAGCAGTTAGCTCCGGCCGACTCCGCTGTTGTTGTACCTACTGTTGAGCTTGTTTCCCCACCTGAGGGAACAGAGTCTGTTATACCACCACCCTCCGCTGACATTACTACCACTGGAGCTAGGATTACTGTCCGGCTTCAGGCTTCTATATCCCTTCCACCAGAGGCAGAGGTTGAGAGACTTCTAGCCATGCCTACTCCACCACCATCACCACCTATCTCACTATCACCACCCTTTGCAGGGGAGCGCCTTGCTAGGTGCATGGCCTCATTTGCACATTCATAACCACCACCTGTTCCATCACCATTACTACCATCATATGGGTGTCTAACCTAAATCCAAACACTCAGGATAGCCTCCACTCAGGCCCTTGTTGATACAGTTACTATCATATTACCATCACCTCCACTACCACCACTACCACCATCTCTATACATACCACCACCTGTTGACCGTAGGGATGATATTCCTGAGTTCGAGCGGCGACCTCGCAAGTGGTCGTGCTTGTTTGCTCTAGGCTCCAGGTATAAGGTCGGGGAGAGTTCTACTGCTAGACCCACCAGAGGCCGAAGGGTAGACTATGGGTTTGTCAACACTTTAGATGCTGAAGAGAGACGACGAGGGATTAAAGAGGTTGGGTATGGTATTAGGGATACTTGGGTGGATCAGGCAGAGGCTGTTCCTGAGATAGCACCTATGACCGTGGGAGAGGTCAATACTAGGGTCATAGAGCTTGCTGAGCTCCATGAGCATGATACACAGGACTTATATGCTCTACTAGAGGATGCTCAAGATAGTAGAACTCGCATATCACAGTGAGTCACTATGGACTCGCAGCGTGTCGACTTACTTATGAGGGATAGGATGACTCTCCAGGAGATGGTACTCATTGTAGAGGAGGAGGCATATGCTTCCCGAGAGGCTTGGGCTCATGCGATAGGACTGAGTCAGGCGGTCCATTATGAGCTTCAGACACACCGTGAGCAGGTATATATACACAAGTCCTAGCTCCATACATATCAGACACTGCTATAGTTGCAGGGTACTCTTATTCCGACACAGCACCAGGTACATGAGACTTGCTCCCAAATGCAGTAAGCTGAGATGGCAGAGCTTCGAGAGACTGACCATAGGCGTCAGGCATAGATGGTAGAGACTCTACGTGTGATAAGAGACATAAGGCGAGAGATGGGTGACATGCAGGCCGAGTTGTTAGCACTGCGGGAGCAGCGGAGGAGAGCTAGACAACCAGGACCAGATGTTAGAGTTCCAGATCACCAGGATTATAACAACCTACAATTTTCATAAATGTAAATATCCATCTATTAAGTTAGATGATGTACAATCTATCAGTTATATATGAACTCACCTTTTTCGGGGAAATTTTTCGCTTTATTACGTTACATTACTTTGCCAATATCTCAATATGCAATGTAACCTGCATAACTCAAGTTAACGGACTCGGACAACCTACATATGGCAATCATATCTTCATATATCTCAAGCAAACATCATAACATATCAATTCAATATCATAATATCATTATTACAAGGTACATTATTCCTATAAGATACCATTTGCAACAT
>BQNB010027453.1:47778-57621 GCA_026074375.1 Tanacetum coccineum | reverse complement strand
GCTGGTTAACATACTTGTGTCTTGATTCACGTTTGCTTATTCTACCTTTTTCTTCGATTTAAGTGCTTAAAAATCCAAAAAGAAATAAGCATTTATGCCTTAAGCTCTATAAGCATTCTGTCTGTTTCATTTTAGCATTTTTAAGCTTATTCCTTGTGATTCAAAAATAATTGTAGTTTTATAAAATGATTAGCTTAAGGTGTTTAATAAGTTTGTAAAATAAAAAAAATAAAAAATAAAAAAAGTTTTACTCTAGCAAGTAAAAAAGAGAGGGGCCAGGAGTCGAACCTGCGACCCTCCCTTTAAACACACACATACTTAACACTGCGCCTTTGGGTCTTTTTTGTTAAGAACCCAATGGACTTTGTTAATAAACACTTTTGGCCCTTTTGTATATCAGCCCCTTTTCAGCTTAATCTGGCTTATTAATAAGCCAAATTTCAAAACTCTTATTTTTCTAGGATCCATCACACCTTAATCTATTTTCATGTATTTTTTTCATAATTTTCCAAATTAGTTTGCTATTTTTAAACATTTATTTTCTTTAAAACTGTTTTTTAATCATTAAAAATTAAATAAAAATCAAAAAAATATTTATCTTTTTTAGAAAATTTTATTTTATCATATTTCACTTAGAAAAAATTGAAAACTTTCGAAGGGTCATTTTTGCAAAATTTTAGTTTTTAAAGAACGGGTCTCGGGCCCGGTTTTTCGTTTTTACGTTTTTATCTCTTTTAAGCCCCCGTTTTAGAATTTTCTTTCATTTTTCTTTTAAATTAGTTAGAAAAACCAAAAAAATCACCTTAGGGTTTAATTTTAGATAATTTAGTTTTTTTTAAAACTCGCGTGTTTACGATTCCGTTATCGGTTTTGAGTTTAAATTCTTTCTAGCTTACGTTTTTAGGTTTAATTTATTCGTTATATATTTATATTTATATATAGTAAAAGGAAGCAATCAATTTTTGGCACCGCTGCTGGGGAGGCTGTGAAACGATTTTCGTGTTTGTTTGACGATTAGTGTTTGAAGACCCTTCCCTCGTGAAGTTAAAATTCCCGTTTGTGAATATTTTCTTTTATTTATAAAAATATAAAACACAAAAATATTTTTCATTTTCTTTTATTAGTATTAGTATAAGATAAATAAAAAAAATCAAAAATATAAAAACATTGTCCATAATAATAAATAAAAATCATCATCAATATAATGCTTTCAACTGAAGCATTATCATAATAAGTTCCCGAACAAAAGATTTAAAACTTGCCTTTGTGTCACTTGTGAAATACGGCTCACCTTTAATTGATAAACAAACTATAAGAGGGGTATAAGGAGGGTTGTTCCGAGGAACTACGACCCGAAAGGAGAAGGTTTTTAATAGCTTCGCGCTTTCCCGCTCCTCCGCTCCTTTGTGCGTTTTTCTTTTAGAGAGCTACCGTGAAACGAGTTGATTATTGGTTTAAGTTGTCTTATCTCATTTTGTCCGTTAATAAAATATGTTGCTTAAAAAACTCGAAAAGCCAAAAATAATCTTCTTTTTCTTCTTATCCATTTAATTCTTTTCTTAACCCTCAATTGTTTAATTCTTATGGCGTCACTCGATTGTCGTTTGAATCCCCTTTACGCGATTAAAGAGTGTTGGTCTTGTGGAACTTTGCACACTAAAGACTGTGGTTGTTCAAAAGGGAGTCTTGAAGACAAGATTCTTGTTCCATTACCCGACTTGTCTCAACGACCCCTTAAAATTGAAAATTTTATCTCGATTGTGGAGACCCGATTCATGGTCTATATTGTCGACAATGTGCTAATACGAAAGACATTGGAGGAAGTTTTTCAAGATTTCCAAGACACTTCCAAGTCATCCGATGATGATACTAACTTTGTTAATCAAGAGCCATTCGTTGTCAAACAAGGCCCCGGTGTAAATTCTTCACAAAGTCCTCTACAAATTAACCATAATTGTTGTTACGAGTGTGGTGATTCGTTAGACGATATCTTTTGTCAATGATGTACTTGTAAGTCTTGTGGGAAAGGTGCTCATTATGGTTACAATTGTCCACCACAAATTCTGATTATCTCTAATCCGGAACCATGCTACAATCAAAACCTTAATGAGATCCTACAAAATTTGCAAAGTTTGCAACAACAATGTCTTTTTGGTACATGCCAACAATGTGGTTGTAATGAATATGATGGAGTTTGTTTTTATTGTACTGTTGGAAATGGAACACCAATCAATTTTTCAACTCCGTACTCTTCTAACGATTCTCCAAGTGTTGCAAACCATCCTCCACAACCCCAATACGTACCATACTCTTGTGAGTTATGTGGGAACGATTCTCATTACGGTTACGATTGTCCACCTCAAGTCCCGTTTGTCTACAATCAGGACCCGTGTTTCAATCAAAACTTTGATTATTTTCCACAAACTTCACCGGGTTTTCCACAACAATATTCTTGTTATGAAGATTGTGGGGGTCCTCATGAGACTTTTTAATGTCAACCGATGAATGAAGACTATTATCATGAGCAAAATTCTTGCTATGATTCTAATTCTTTCGGCTTTGACCAAACTCAACCCCCGCAATATACCGTCAATCATCCAATCTTCAATGCTCAAAATGACTTTCTTAATTCTCAAAACAAGCTTATAGAGCAAATGACATCCATATGTGATATGGTTGGTCAATATATGCAAAAGAAGGAAGAAGAAAAGCGAATTGCGGAAGAGCAAGCGGCTAAAGATCGATATTGGAAGATTCCCATTTGCTACGATGATGACGAGGACTATACCATTGCAATCGCACCCGTCTTACCAACCAAGGAGCCCGTTAACTCTCTAAGTATGGGGAACGAGCATCTTGACACAATTCCAGCAACAGAATCGGACGAAGTAATAAAGTCTAGTGTTGAGAACCTTGTCCCAATCCCAAGTGAGTCCGAGGGTATTCCTGACAGTGTGTGTGATGTGCCTCTTTGTAACAATCCTACCCCTCTTGAAGCTTTCAAAGAACATTCTGAGACTCTCATCGATTCCAACAATGATTACTCTTCGAGTGAGGACGATTCTTATGAAAACATCGATTATGTCGATGCATCACCTCTTGATGCTGAGATCGTCAGCTCAGAGGTGGTGGAGATTATTATCTGGGAAGTTGGAGGGATTGATACCAATATTCTTCTAACAATCAAAGACGATATCCTTCGTGAAAAATTGTTGAATGTGAATCTTCTTATTGCTAACATCAAAGCATTAAAAGATAATCCCACTCCATCTTCTGATGTTATGACCAAGTCTGTAACACCCCCAAAATGGGTCGCAGCGGAATAAGGATTCGGGACGTGTTACTTCAAGATCAACAGCACAAGATATATATAAGAACGACACTTTCTGCTTTGATTTGAAAGAGGAATAGTTAGTGGCAGTAAACACTACCCGTTTGATTATTCTCCTTCCGATTATGAAGTTTCTATGCTGATGCCGATCATATTGAAAGAAAAGGAGTAGTGGCAGTGTACCTCTATCAGGCTGATTTTCTCAATATGTTTCGTTCATCTTTGATCTTTCGATCAATCCATTTCCTCCTGCCGATAGGAGTGATTTTTATCATGAGGAGTTCGCCGGTGAACTCGCTCACATCATATCTCCATCAGAGTATGATCATTTCTGCTTTAAGGTTTGACGTCGAGCCTGGGGCAATCATACTATTGGATGAGGTGGAAGATCTGTTCCCAACTAATGGGAACCAAGAGATCATGTGCTAATGTTTTACCCAACCATCCCACCCTTCCACCTGGTTAGGGATTTCATACTTTTAAGTGAACTCCTCCTTCGCTTATTTGTAGTGGATCTTTCTTCCATTTCTAACGTATCCAGTTGCTCCTCCATATCTTCTCTCCTATGGGAATGAAGATACCATTTTTGACCCCGGCATCTCCATTTATCATTCTTTTATGACGGGTGTATCTCATCAGAGTGGAACTTTCATAAAATTTAATGTTTATCCAAACCACTTGAATGAAAGTCCGATGGAGATTTTATCTTCCACTTGCTCCCCCATGGACTAATGAATTCGGGGTCGAGTCGAGCTCAAGACTCGGTTAACAAAAACAAGGCGCTTCGTGGGTGGCAACCCATGCTTATCCATTCTATCTTCTTTCTATTTGCTAATAAGTGTTTTGTGTGTTGTGTTGAGGCTCGCCTCCTCTATTATCCGTGTTTTGTGTTTTGTGTTGTATTATGCAGGATGTCCCGGATTTTTGAAGCCTCTCATGCTCGCGGTATTTGTCCTTCGATCACAAGAGCTTCACAATCTCAACTTTTTTGGGAATCCCGATATTCCTAAGTTATGACTATCATTTAATCTTTATTAAGCATACTTAATAAACGGCTTAGGATTTATGTAGAAACCCTTCGTAAAACATTGAGGACAATGTTTCATTCTAGTATGGGGGGATCTTCGATTTGAATTGTGCCTGCAGTCGTTGTTTTCACGTTAATCCCGTTTTTTACCACCAAAAATTTCAAAAAAAAAATGAAAAACATTTAAAAAAATCTTCCAAAAATAAAATAAGTGTTTTGTCACAATTTGGGATTTCTGCAGGGTAGAATAATTAAAAGTGTATAAGTGTAAATTTTTGACCCGATTGAGAGTGTTAAGATCTAGCTTGTTCCTTAAACTTTTCACTAAGCGTTAGCGAATATTCGAGAAAGAACGAAAAATGATAGTGTAGTGTTAAGTATGAGTTGGATGCTACACAGGATTATTTGGAAATCTTGAAGAGCTCATGTGTGTAATTTGTCGCTTTTTCTCCCATAAGCTCTTAACCTGATTAATATACGTGCTACCTTTGGAAATTAAACTTAAATCAATAATTTTTATATAGTATATAGCAAAAACTTTAGCCTTAGTTCAAATTTATACTTGAATTTTTCAAAAAGACGTATTTCCTAAAAAAAATGATGATGAAAAATGCAAAAATATAATAAATATAAACTGTGGGCTGATAAAAGTTTGCTGCATCTTGCCGGCTCACAACCGATGTTGCAGCCTTCTAAAAGGTCGAGGGTTACAATTGCATAAGTATTAAAATTAAGTGTGAATAAATAAATAAAAGATCTCTTTTTGTTAAATTCAAATATGCTTTTGAACTTTGGCTATTCTATTTTATAAGCTATGTATATACGGAAAACCTAAGAGTTTATGAAACCTAAGGTCCTGTGGAGTCCCGTACTAGACTCTATGAGGTGTCAAACGCCTGGTCACTTAACCGCAAGGGTTGGAATGTGCCGAGACGAAAGTCGTACATGGGTGATCGCCTTCAAACTCATTATTCTCGGGTTTGGAACGTGAAACAATAGATGTTGCAAAACGTTGATCCATGGTTGAAATTCAAAATAGCACATACACCTTTAGATATAAAACTGACTGGGCTTCTCCCAGTGAAAGTTTACAAGTGGCAAATTTGAGTAGTGTTAGCATCTTAACTCATAATTAACGGTGATTTCGTTTTAAGCTTGGTTTGGCAATAAGTGAAAAGTCTGGGAGAACGATGAAATGATCATTTTAGAGGCTTTCTCGGATCGAACATGCATCGTTGTTCTATGATCCCAACAAATAACGAAAGTCAAATAAGGTAGTTAGTTGCTTTAATATGAAAAGTACAAAAATATGTGTAGGAATAAGTGTATACAAAAAATGGTAAAGACGGGGGCTTTTCAAAACTTATGAGTCTTTAATTCCCTTGATGAACACTTAGCTACTTTTCGAGGTAATTAGTCGAGGAGGATCGAGATTCTTAGTTTTCTAAGTGCTTACTTCATAGCATTGCGTGAGGACACGGAAATGTCTTAGTATGTAGGATTTTGGTATGTGTGTAATTACACATACCTTTTACCATTAAAATCGACCATAAACGACCAAAAACGCACATAAAATGCCATATATATGCCTGTTTTTTTGTGGTTGTTACTGTGCAGGGGTACCGGATACGAGACACTAAAGGACAAAAAACAAAAGCAAAACTAGAAAAACTGAGCACGGATTGGAAAAGGCGCGAAAAACTGAGGGCCAAGGTGTTCAGAAAGGTTGAAAAGGAGGTAAAATGGAAAAATTTCCGGATCGAGATCCCACTCAACAACGTTTGAGAATTTGATTAAAGTCAAGACGAAGGTCTAAAGTCAACCCGGGAGATGAATTGAAAAGAGCATCAAAAACCGAGCCCGAAAACGTAAACTGTCAAAAGTGGGCCCACCCGTACCCACCTAGTGGGCCCGGGTCAGCCCACTTATCTACAAAAGCCCAAATTCCTTTATTAAACCTAACGGACCCATTTTGCCAATATAAGCCCACAAGCCCATAGCCTTAACGGGTGTTTACACCACAAGGATGTGCGCTGCAAAGATAGCTATAACGATTGGGGGGTCCTAACTGCCAAAACTAATAAACCTTTCCACCACTTTGGGACTAAATTTGCAAGAACGTATATAAGTTGAAGGACTAATTGTGGCAAAACCCCCAAACCCTCACCCCGCATTTTAAACTACTGTATATCTTCATCACAAGTTTCCCGCCAAAACTCATAACAACCAAACCCGTCCCTTTCAAGCCTCGTTGACTTCACCACAACCTTCCAAAACTGTCACCACCACCTATCCCCACCCCCACATGGGCTATCGTCCAGCTTGGCGATCCTTGACATCTATATTGGCCAAGATAAAGGACGGGTAAGATCATTTTGTTTGGGCAACAAGAAAACTTCAAGGGCTGTGATTGACCCAAGCTTTCCTCTCACTACACAAACACAACTAGCACACGAAGACTAGCTGCTTATAAAAGAGAAGTGAAGACAGAAATGAAAGGGGGGATAGTTTTAGTTTTTAGTTTAATTTACTTTTAATGTTTTAAACTTTGAGTTTTTTTTTTAGCTTTTTTTTAAATTGTCATTTATTTTTTTTGCCTTGTAATACTTTTCTTTAGTGAATGAAATTCTAATTTTCAAGTTTTTTTTTTCTATCTTTGAATCTGTTGGTTGTTTGTCAGTTTATTTTAATCTCTTAAATATGTTGAATCCTGTTTCTTTATGCATATGTGACTCATTCATAAACTAGTTATAACAAGTTCATCTTAAACTTCTATTTATTCTTGTAAAAAAAAATAAAAAACAGTTTAAGGGGTGTTTGGGTCAAAGTTGAAAACGGGTCATTTTAGTTTAAAAACTACTTTGAGTCTTTGGGTCACTTTTGGCAAGTTATTTCTAAGCATAACTAATCTGTTTTTCAAGGTTTTTGGTTCTAAAAAGTTAATTTTAAGTTTTTTTTTATTTGCCTTATAAACTGTATTCACAAAACAGTTTACTAGGGCTCATTAGATTAAGACCTTTAAAACCTTGTTAAGAAGTATTTTTGTGTCTCTTTTTTTCTATGACTTAATGCAGTTGTAAAAATTTGTCTTTGGTTCATTGTTGTTTTATAACTGTCAAGTTTCTTGTCAAGAAACTTTTGAACAAAATTGCCTATTTTCAATACCATATGCCAGATTGTAACTATTGTTTTCAGTTTTTAGTTTTTGGAGCACAAGCTCTCTAGGAGCTTAACTCCCATATGGTTTTTAAAACTCTTTTAATTTTTTAAGCTTATTTATGCTTATTTATAAGCCTACCCTTTTTTTCTCCCTTTAAAACTGTAAACCATAGTGCCCTGGTGCAAAACAGCTCATTTCAGCCCCCCTTGTTTTTATTATTTGGTATTAAACCTATGCTGTTAATGGCTTTTCTAGAAACCCCATAAGCCCCTCTACAAGCTCCTATAAGCTTAAGCCTTAGGAGTCCCTCTAGGTTGCTTAATTCTAAGCCCTTAGTTGTCATTTTAATTGTTGGTATGCATAGTTTAGGCTAGAGCTTATTTTAGGTATAATGACGTATCGTATGTTCTCTTATATTTATTTTATATAAATCCTTTTTTTATTTTCTTTCTATATTTGAGCATGAGAAGCCGAACGCTAGAAATCTTCTAGCCTTATCTGTCTTTCTTTTTGTTATTGTTGGTTTGCATTAGTAATTTTAGGGTTAACATAGAGATACTTCCTTAGCTTAGTTTTCCTTGCATTGCTTATTTTGTCCCTTAAGTAGCTTATTAGCTTAGCCTTTAGGACTTAGTGCAAAAGTCATTACTGCCTTTTTTCATAGCTTTTTTTATAGCTTATTTTTGTTTCAATCTTTGTTTCTTTTGCATTTTTAGGAAACCTATAAGCTAGGTTAAAAGCCCATATAAGCCATTAGGCCCCAAGATCATTTCTGGTGGCTTATTTTTAAGCTCAAAAAGCTGTCCCAAGACCATTTGTATGCATTTTTGTGACTTAAGTGCTTATGGTTTATCCTGGCTTATTGGTTTGCTATTTTTGGCTTATTCATGTTTGAACTAGCTTATTAGGTTAGCTTAGTTCCCTTTTAACTTATTTTCTTTTAGTTTAGTGCTTATTCGAGCTTAATTGCTTCCTAGCTTAAATTTCTAAGTAATAAAGTTTTTTTTACTTCTGTCTATTCTAGCTATTTGTAGTATTCAATCCTTGCTTATTTATGTCTGTTTTTGCTTATTAGGAGTAGTCTAGCTTCTATTTTTGCTTATTCGTGTTTGTCACTTGCTTAATTGTGTAAAAAATCCTAAACAATCAAGCCACTTGTGCCTTAAAGCTCATTTAAGCTAGTTGTCTGTTTTAATTAAGCTTTTTCAGCTTATTCTTAGCTTTTCACAAAAAGTCTTAGTTATAGAAAATAATAAGCTCCATGTGGTCTATAAGTTTGTGTAAAAAAAATTGAATTTAAAAAGTTACTGTAGCAATATAAAAAAAAGGGTGGGAGTGGGACTCGAACCCCTCCCCTCACACTCACAACACAACACTCTTACCACTCGGCCCGGCAGGGCTATCCAACCATATGTTGCAAGATTTAATTCAAATACTCATTTTCCCCTTTTAGCTTATAAGCTCTTTCCAGCTTATTCTGAGCTTATTTATAAGCTCAATTTCGGGCTTCTTATTTTTCTTAGGTAGGTTTTAGAGTAAAGTAATTTTAGTAATTTTCTCAGGAATTTTTTAAGCTAGGTTAGTATTTTTTTTTTATTTTAATTTCTTTACAGTTTTAAAATTCATTTACAAAATTCAAAAAATCTCCAACAAAAAATATTTTTTCTTTTTTAGGAAATTTTTCTTTTAGTCTATTTTAGTAGGAAAAATAGGAAAACTTTTCGTTAGGGTTAACTTTGCAACTTTTTTTGATTTTTAAAAACGGGTCTCGGGCACGGTTCTTGCTTGTCTCGTTTTGGTGTCAATCGACCTCCTGTTTTCTGTCTAGTTTTTTTTTAAACTTCGTTATTTGTCATTTAGAATCTTTCTAGCTTTTAAATTTGTTTTAGGTTTAATTTGCAAAAATTTAGGTTTTTGACCTCGTGTTTCGTTGACCGTTTTAGGATTTAAGTTATTTAGCTTTATTTTTAGGTTTTTTCAATCGTTTTGCTTGTTATGATTATATTTAGCCGTTCTACACTCTCAAATCATTAATCTTATGTTCAAACTCCAATTTTCCGATGTATCCGATTCCTTCAAGACGGCCTCGTTGGGGATTAAACGACCCTGGGGATCATTCTATATACTCCCGGTTCATTGATTGTTTTTAGATTATACTTATTATATATATTGTATTATATATTATATATATAAGAGGTGTTAGTTTCAGTTCCAATCAGCTGTGAAGAGAATCTTTAAGTACCTTAAGGGCAAACCCAATTTGGGCTTATGGTATCCTGAAGGAATCATCTTTGCGGCTTGGAGCTTACTCAGATAGTGACTATG